>DWGR01002064.1:0-14480 GCA_018247715.1 Heliconius burneyi
ATGTAAATTAGAAATAGAGATGGCCCCAAAACACTTCCTTGGGGAACACCAAAATTTACTGGACAGTTGCTACTTATGTATTCTCCAATTTTTACTCTCTGCTTCCTGTTACTTAGGTAGTCTTGAAGTAATAGCAGTGGAGTACCTCTTATACCCACACTTTCAAGTTTTTGCAGCAGAATAGGTACGGAAACTGTATCAAAGGCTTTTTTTAGGTCTAGAAAGACAGTTAAGCATTTTTTGCCTTTATCTAGAAGTTCAGAAATATGAGAAGTAAGCGCCACAATGGCATCTTCGGTACTTCTTTTACGTCGAAAGCCATATTGTGAATTAGATATTATATTAAATTTGTCCATATAATTAAGTAGTCTTGAGTTTAGTAGCTTTTCTATAACTTTGGCAATAGATGGTAAAACTGAGATAGGTCTGTAGTTATTAATATTAATTTTAGTACTGCTACTTTTTTATCTGTGATACGCATGATTATAACAAAACAGAGCCCAGTCGTGGTGCAGGGGTACAGGCATGCGAAGGTAAAAGCGACAGGTTGTAGGTTCGACTCCTCTCGAAGAAATAAAAAATGTTACTTTAATTGTTGAATTTATTGGAAAGAATGAGCCTTAATTAGAATGGAGTATCTTAACACTAGACTTTTAGGTTTCCTCTTCCTATCCTACTATTTGCGTGATATAGCGACAAAAATAAATAAAAGTTACTTGCCCAGTACCCTACTTTCAAGGAAACATACAAAATAGCAATTTATTTAAAAACCTTTTGGAAATCGTAGTAGCTCCATACATTTAGATACTTGTCAATATACAAAAGACAGCTATCGTCAGATTTCATTCACATACATAAACGTTCAGTGCATGAAAGCTACTCGTCTCAAGTAACCTCTCAACTCTTGACTTCCGTATATATCAAAGTTGAATAATCATAAATGCCGTCCGGGGCCTAATCTCGCGTCACTACGTGAATACAAATGGAAGCACTTCGTTGACCACAGAGAAAATAATATTATTACCTTATATTTGAGACAGGTAGATGGAGTAAAGTGGGTGGGTAGGTTGGTGGTGGCATTGCTTGTGGAATTTTTCACATTTCATTTACCTATACTTTCTTGAAAACAAAGTCCTTATTTAAAATTAGTAGATGTAATAAAGGTACTTATCACCACTTGGATGCATAGACTACCAATTTTGTTTCAGAAATAAATACAATTTATGCTTCAATATTAATTAAAAATAATTGGCAGTTCGTTACATTTATTTATTTACCATAGGTAATTTTCTTTTTTCGAAATCTGAATTTTCCGATGAAATCTTTTTTAAATGTGAACGGAAGATGATATTAAAAAAAACTTATAAATACTTTGACCGCTAGAGTTTCACAGCTAACTTGTTATTTCATTCGCTATTTCAAAATGAGCTCCCGGTATTCCTGTCAGTCGGTCATCAAAAAAGTTTTAAAAAGCTAAAGTCGACTCATGTCTCCGAATATAAGGAGGTCTACACGTCATACATTAATATTTGGGCGCAAGTGTGGTCTGCATTCTGTATCCTCGCGACGTGAGATGACTCCGCTATGTACGTTTTATTAGCCGGGGTGTGGCGCGTACCTCAAGACGGATATTACTGCCGAACCCCGTTCTGGGTGATATTTTACACAAAATTATCTTTAGTGCAGGATTTCTTTCACCTTCTCAGTTTCTTTACGAAATGCACCTAAGATTGTTTACATTTCTAAAGAAAACTAATTAGTAAACAGCCTTAAAATCTTACAGTGTTTCATATAGATACTGGCTTTTACCAAATTTTATATACGAGGAGGTAGACGATACTAAAGCTTAATGACATCGACAATATTTTCAATTTGAATCTCAAAGCGCGGTCGCCTTTGTGTTTGAACGCTTTCATCTTTTAACTACCTTCCCTGAAAATATACAACAGCTATTGAATATTTACGTAATTTAACATTCTCCACAAAGACATTCGGAAAGTTGTTCTCCAATCTCGGTATCAGTTACCAACTCAAAGCAAAGTGCGAGTTTATTTTGTTCATTAACAACGTATTAGAAACGAATTGTACCGAAGTTACAATATTTCCGAGGAGTATTGTCGAATTTCTAACTGAAGTTTGTTGGAGCGTCCAGTACTAATGGATCTTTAATGTATTCGTTGATTCGTGATATTTCGAAGGTTAGTTATTATACAGGGAATTTAGAAAGTCTTGTATTATAAATACTGAGCAACACATATTTGTATATTTTTGTTTAAAAATATTCGGAATAATGACGTAACAATACGTTTTTGCGTTTTTTAGCTTAGATTGTATATATTATGTATATACGAGTGCGAGTATGCATGTTTGTAACGTAAACTTGGGACGTAACAATGCTATAATATGAAAAAAAAACCATTTAAATGTAAGTCGAAAACGTCCGGTTCCGTACTAATTTTCGGATTGTAGGTCTTTGGGAATTACTACTTATAATAAATAACAATTTAAAAAAACACGATTTTGTGAAATAAAAAGCTATAAAGCGAAAAATATTTTTTGTTCAATTTGAATAAATAATAATGAAATAAGAAAATTACTCCATAATAAGATCGATCGAGCAAGGTAGGTAGAGCGAACCTAGTCTCATGACAGTCCATTCCCCCTTTCCTATTGAGGTCTGACGACTCACATCGAATACACAACATTCTTTGTTACTTACTTTGCGAAACAAGATGGATTCTTAAATAAGAAAAGATTCTGAGCGCTTACGAATCCTTGCTTTGACTTATTTCAATAAAATAATTTGACGGGTGGATCTTGTAGCGTTATTTTATTCGCAAGTTCCCACAAGAGTGTGTCATCAGTGAGCTGTGCGACCGCCGAGGAGATCTGAATGTTCCCAGTTCCGCCTTTATAATCCGTTTTCAGTATAAACTTGTCACTTTGTTACTTTCCAAATGCGAGCCAAGAAATTTCAGCCATAAATATATCGTGTCTCGAAGTTAAACTCCATTAGTCGTGATCTACAAGACTAGCTGCAGTTGTCATCTATATTTGCAATGCTCTATTACGTCAACCTTTTACATGAAGTTACTTGTAACATATATGATTACATATTACTTTAAAAAATTCAATTAAAAATTATAAAAAAAACCCCGAAACAACAAACTCGAAGAAGTATACAGAATATTGTTAACTTGTAGAGCAAAAAATAGATCAAAATCTGATCGTTCCTTTGAAAACAAAGATGCCACAGGCAGACAGATATACACATCAACGTAGAACTGACAACACTCCGTCCGGCTGCTGCTAAATACACTTATTAAAACTTATGAAAAATAAAAAATATATCTTATTTTAAAAAATAAATCGGATTTTAAACATTAAATTGCAAATCGAATTGTTCCACTCGAATTGTCAGCTTATCCCATAATATATCCACGCATTACAAAAAAAGATTATTTTTCAGCAATAAATGTACATTTTCCCGCAATATATGTAGAACAGCCAACACTTATAGCTGATTGGACTGTTAATGTACCGGCGAGGAATGATTCCGCGCGCCATAGTGAGTGTAACACACTGATTGAGTTTACGCTTTGCACGTCGTCCGTACGCGCGCCTTATTAAAGTAATATGCGTCGCAGCGAGTACCTTTGCTGTTTCAATCTTTTAAAATATTGGTTAGTAAACTATTGGTAGTTAACAGAGCTATACCAGATATTATACTGACAAAAAATTTAAAAATACTAACTTTTGACTACTGACTGACTACTGACTTTTGCTATTTTTACGCCATTCTCTTCAGACCGTCGCGGCACAACGATAGGTGTAAACGCGACATTGTGGATACGATTTTTATTTCAGGTCATTCCAGAGAGAAGGAATCATTATCATTTCTTTACTCTGGTAACAAGAGTAACCACGATATTATATTATGTCACTCAAACAGTTAGTTTCAATCTGTGTACTAACATATACATAAATAAGATTGTATATACAAGATGTCTCAAAAGAAATTTCATATTTGATCAGCTTTCTGCGTGAACGTGATGCATTAAAAGAGCGCGGGGGATGTGTCATTCGATAGCCTGGCTATTGGGAATCGGATGAAATTCATTTTTATCTGAATAGGCACGTTCAAAATGGTCGCTATTGGAATACGACTAATCCGAAACGCAAGCATCAGAGACCTCTTCATTCACCAAAAGTAACCGTATGGGCTGCAATGTCATCGCGAGGAATAATCGGCCCATACTTTTTTGAAGACGCGGGGGGACGTGCGCATGTCTCAGAACGTTATGTGAAGATGTTAGATGATTTTTTATTGCCTTCACATAAATTGCCCTCCACGCAGTCCTGATTTGACTCTGATGAGTCCATCATCGTTTCCTGTGGGGTTTCCTTAAATCTAAAGTGTAAATTAAGAAACTAACTTCACTTGCGCAATTAAAATAAAATATTCGTCACGAAATGGAAGCCATCACTGAACGTACTCGCCAAGCCGTCATAAGAAATTTTAGCGTTAGGTTGAATGAGTGCCGTGAACGCGAAGGTAAGCAGTTGGATGACATTATTTTAAAAAATAAATTCCCAAAGTCTTTGTTTTAGAAATAATTAAACATTTTACTAATAAACTACATTGTTTTTTTTTTAATGATATTTATAAGTATATAATTTCTTTTGAGACACCTTGTATTTACGTACACTTTTACAATGTCGATAAAATATTTTACTTAAACGACGATACGACAGCATTAAACAAGAAGAGGCCTCAATCTCCTTAATTAAAAAAGGAATCGAAAACACAGTGTTTCTGTGACAGCTGCCATGAATAAATATGATTCTTTATATGATTCTTTTTTTCTTACAAAAAAGTAATATGATAGAAATAATATAATATCGAAATTATATAGGAGTAATATTTATGAACTCTTTCTACACTAGAACAATATTTTTAAATAAATATGAATTGATATCAATAGTGGCGCAATCGCAAAGTATATAATTTGTTAACTATACATATATAGAGAAGATATAAAATGAAAGTCGTCGTCCGCAACTTAAAAGACAAGAAATTTTAAGGCTTTAAAGGTAATATTAACTTTAAAGGTTTCTAAAGTCAGTAGCTTCCGTTTCGATAACCATTTGGGTATCTAAAGATATTTTCTAGACGACCTTGACATCAGATCAAAGCATAAACATATAATTTCCTCGAGTAAGGATAGAACCCATAACCATTCGCATTTACACCTGCACCTACATGATAAGTACAATATAATCATTATGTCTAAATAACATAATCTCATATCAAACCGTGCCGCTATCTGATCAAGAGTACAATAGCGCGCCGTCACATTGATTAACGAGGTATTACTACAAATGTGTCACTGCGGAGTCAGCACTCGAATTTAAACAGCAGCTATGACATGAAATATTTAAATAATTAACAACACTAGGTTAGAACATATTAAACGTATGATGTGAGATATGTTGAGTAATTAAAGT
This sequence comes from Heliconius burneyi, assembly GCA_018247715.1. Classification (NCBI taxonomy): domain Eukaryota; kingdom Metazoa; phylum Arthropoda; class Insecta; order Lepidoptera; family Nymphalidae; genus Heliconius; species Heliconius burneyi. The sequence continues at coordinate 5,509 of DWGR01002064.1, forward strand.
ATTTATGAACCGTGTCAGTTTAAACTAACTTTGACCGTAATGTGGTTAAAGTGCGATATTAACATTAGTAATTTGTAAAATAATCAGTGGTTGAACGTGTCATGGTCAGCCTCTACAGGTGTTTCTTTAAAAAAACTAATTTCTATTAGAACTTTTAGGGAGTTTAGTTAAGTTCTATTTATATATATATATATATATATATATATATATATATATATATATATATATATATATATTAAAATAATCTAATATGTGGTATCGTTATAGAGAAAAAGTCGATCATTGGAGGTGAGCGTTAATGTAAATTTGAAGCTACTCTCACTCAAGTTCTAGATCATATCAGATCAGATCAGCTTCACGCAGTATCCCGCACACAGCAGGGTAGCCAGAGGGAATCTAGTGTTAAGATACTCCATTTTACACTTTCCGCCGAATTCTGGAGGCATTGTGTGTTGAGTGGCGGAACTCAATGCCACGCTTTGCCTAAACACCAGAGCGAATAAAAAGGAAAAAAAATAAGTTCTTTGATTTTCATGATTATTACATATATTAAATGAAACTATTTTACCGTCGGGTTTTAAAAAAATAATTGTACAAAATATATCCGATTAATCCGGTTAAAATACTTTCATTTAAATGGAAATTTAAACGTAAATAAATATTTTACTTCTTCGAGTGGGGATCGAATCCACAACCATTTCGTTACAATCACACCCTAGTGTATTACTATTCCAATTTGGCAAGGAAACTGGATATGGACCAACAACGCAAGCTCGTATTAATATCGCCTACCGCTAAATTTGACAGAAAACAGCAAGTAATTCCTGCATTCACTACAATCACGTACGCTCTTAAAAAGTTAAGGACTTTTCATACACAACTGCAGGAGTACACTATAGAAGACATTATAGAATATACTCATAGATGGTATCTATAAGATTAATCCCATCAGATACAAATATATGTAATTCTCTAATCCCATAGGCCATTAACGTATAATAACAGGCAAGTGTAACGTCTGCGACAATGTGGTCATACGCGCGCGCAGTGGACCGACTGTAGGGAGTAATGGGGGTTATTACCGCGGACCGGATGTAATTGGAGTTATCAAATTATACCAAAATTTGTCCTGTTAATTATATGCGCACCTGAAATTACACTACACAACTTATTTACTCGTACAGGAAGTTTATATTTTTAAGAGACCTTTTCTCAATTTTATTAGTCCATTTCCGTCGTGATTGTCGGAATGTCTTGATTTGCTTGCTTTTATGTGCATTTAAGGAATTTAAATCGCCAGAATTGTTTCACCTTGAGAAACAAATCCTAATATCGTAGTTAAGATACCTTTTTTTTATACGACTACAAATTATTGCTGCCACCTTTATTTTCAATGTTTAAAATATCTTACAGATTTAATATATATATATATATATATATATATATATATTCATTGTTTTGTACATAAAATGGTAATAAACACATTGGTAACATAGCAAGTAAATCCCCCGAGAACAATAGGCTCGACATTCAGTGAACCAATATTGGAATGTGTGAGAGATTTCGCCGCTTATTATCACGCATCGTATATAATTGAACCTGCCACCACTTTAAACCATATTAGCTATTAATTACATTATCATTCCAAATTATATTGATATACGCAAAAATGCTTCATTAATAAAATTTAGGCCTTCGTAAAAATGTGACAGCGTGATAGGTGTGAAGAGTTCAATCCTCGTTCACGGAACAGGTTATATTCAAATTATTTTCATTTCTTCGCTCTGGTAAAGAGACAATGACTCGAAAATAAGGCGAAATGCACACACTAGGTTCATTTTGCCTAATCTGTTACAAAAGAGAAATAGCTTCAAAATTTATATGATATCAGTTAATATAAACACTTAAATAAATTGGGCCAATACGATCACGCTTCTTTAATAGACAAACAAACAACATGGCTACAATTTAGAAAAGCCTCAGATACTTTCAAACTTTGATGTTACCCAAAACAACCGCTTTCCTTCAGACCACCAGTTACAAGAACACGACCGCAAATAATATCATGTTTATTTTGTAGAGTCTGTTCAAACAGAATTTATAAATTATTTCATATTTCTCCGACTCTCTTGCGTCGAGAACTGCTTTATTTATTGTAAAATGTGATCTCGTAAGTACCAACGCAATGCCGTCCTAGTGGCTCTAGTGGCTGTTTGCTTCACGCTAGCTTGGCCTTTAATATTTTCCATACAAAGTGTTTTTTTACCATCAACCATCTTTTAAGGCGGAACAAAGGCGATGCCGTGGAACGGATGTGGAAAGTATGTGCTGCATTCACCAAATATATTCATAGTGTTCTATTTTTTAAATAATGTTACTCTTAGGTACGAATGAATTTCGTGAATGTTCAAAATAAAATAGCTTCAAGCTGTATCCCGCATATGGCAGGAGTTATATAGGCAAAAGGAACCTAATATTAAGACACTCTGCTCCCAATTTGAGGCAAATTTTCGAGACATTTCGGGCTTACTAGCAGGTCTCAACATCACACGTACTCGTATGTTTCCCTAAAAAATTAAAATTACCGATTTCAAACGAAGAAATCAGAATAACTCATTTCGATTGGGAAATTTAAACCCCTTTAAATGTTGCGTATACAATCCTTTAATATTCTAGTCAAAATGCTACATCTATTGCACATGTAGATATACATACGATGCTCTCTCAACACTTCTCAAATCTAAGAATTCAAAAATATTCTACAAAAATAATATATCCATAAGGAAGTCAAATTTATATTTACAAGAACATTTTAGGTGAAACTCAACGTCTCGTTTTGTCTAACTTTAATACAATAATCAATCTGTCGAACCCATAACCGTTTTATCCAAGTCAGACGCTGCCCTACTGCGCTATGACTGCCTAAAAAGATGTATAAATTTCTTTAAGTAGATTTTATAATATGTTAATTAGCATTTTTACATATTTTTTCCTTACAGAACTTTAAGTAATAATGATCAACGGACAGGCACAAACACAAGTAAGGGATGATCCTACTTTTATCGTGAGCTCGTCTTATCGCCGATCCGACAGCTCTGGAACTGACCAATCGAATATGCTCTTTATTCTGTACTTCATTGAAATGGAGTGTGGATATAAACGTATGAGCCACTAGAGAGTTCTGCTGAATTAGAATCAAGAAGAATTTCTGAAGCGTCCACGTCGTCCATACGAGATAGCGCGGTATAACAATGTTGAGCTGTGGAATATATAATTAGTTTTGTGTTTCACACTGTGTCTCGCATAGCAGGGCAGGGGAAACCTAGTATTAAAAACCTCCATTGCACACGCACTGCTCAAATCTCGAGACGTTGGGTGACGGCAATGTATTTGTGTGTATATTTTCGTTCTGGCAACATGTAATCTGAAAAAATGGTAATAGTTAATTCCCACAACATGTATCAAGCCCACGATGGGCACGCCACATGTCGTTGGTCCAAAACGGTCTCAGCATTACAAATTCAAAGAAACATTTGGCCTCAGTGACGCGAAATGTCTTACCAGATTGGACAAATTACATACGCTATATAATTATTTTCTGCAACGCACCACGCGTTTCCTCGAGTGGACCAACGCACTAACAATCGAAGGCAAGGTTTTACCGTCATTTATCATTCAGACGCAACCCGGCGGTGGGTCATGCCTCGCTAACGAGGTCTATTCGATGCCATTCTCAACGATTAATGACTGGCGGTTTTATCTGGCGGAATCAACGGGAAGGCTATCAATGAGATGGTATCAACGGACCGGCCAATATAATGCGGACGCAATTAACCCTCGCAAAAATCTATTTGCGGCCGCTTAATTGATAGAATGAGTGAGGTTTCGCGTCATTGGATTTGGTAAAAAATTGTACACTGATTGTGTTTTAAATAGTATTTGTAATAAGAGTTAGTGGCCGTAACAGTCTAGGGCACAAAGTGGAGCGCCATGCATTTTTGCATTGCATCTGATTGTATTTTTCGATTCACCCTAATCGCGGAGGGAAATCTAGCGTTAAGACACTCCGTTCCAATTAAAACACTGCCGTTCCACATTTCCCACAATTTTTTTCTGAAGGCAGAATTGAACGCCGTGTTTTGCTTTGGTAATGGAGAAATGAAATATTTAAGTGGGAGTCAAACTTACAACCTGTCCTGTTTAGAGTCTCTTGTAATTATTACATATCTAATACAAATAAAACAAATTAGTTTCACGCTGTGTGTGGCGCAAGTGGCGGAACTCAACGCTGCGCTTCACCACGACATCAAAGCGCAGAAATAAAGATGTAAATTTAAATAAATATATCGTTTGCTTGAGTGGAAATCGAACGTACAAGCAGTAGCATTTACAATCAGACAATTACTAAGTCATAGGACTGGCCTTATATTATTACATATCGTGTTCATTTCAATGCGAGGCACACATCTTTAGTAAATTTCGAATTTTTTTTTATTTGCTAGTAAAATATGTATATTATTTTGTCGTTAACCGCTTCCGGTGCGTGAATTTGATATTATTTTGCATAAGAATTGTCATTCCCATTTCGTGCTTATTGCGGTTTCGCTTCGCTCGCAACGAATAAACCTTTTTAATAACGAATGTTAACAGTGTTTGTTTGTAGCAGAGCCTACAATTTCTATTCGTATATACATACATATATAATATACAATATGTACATTTCTATTTGTTGTCGTAATCAAATCCATTTGCGTCTACATTTAACATAATGTATATTTATAAAATAAAACAGTAAAAATATTTTGTGTGTACATTTAATATTTTTGACTGAAACGGATAGGGGACACTTAAAAAGAATAATAGAAAGTAAATATTTTTATTTTTAATTTCTTGTGTCTGTCTTTTTGTATGTATGTATGGTCACGCTAATTTCCGAAAGTACTGAACCGATTTACTTAAAAGTTTCACCAATTGCTTCGTTTTAACCCAACTTAACATCTTAAAAGTGTTTCATCAAAATCGGTTCATTAAAAAAAGTTATCGGCATTTGAATGAACTCAAGGCATGAGTTTGCCTGCAAACATAAAGCAATCCATATCTATACTTATAATAAATCTGTATTTGTTTGTGATAAATCAGTATTTTTAATCAACTTACAAGGAGGAGGTTCTGAATTAAATATTTTCGATTTGATATTCGATGAATTATTTTGAATTCGATTTTGATATTGGATTATTGGGTATGTTTTGTATTATGCAATCATAAACATTTAATCGAAAAACGAAAAACATTTAAAGCTGCCTTCGAACGAGTAAATTAAATTAGTCATTGACATCAACACATATGACTGTCATTGACAGTCTGTCAGTCAAATCTATTTATCAAATGAATAATCATGTATTGGAACGTCATAAACGAGCCGACGCTGGCGGGCCGCTAGGATATAATAAATAGCTCAATACATCGTTTTAAATTGTACTAATATTAAGGTATTTTTAAAATAAAAAATGTATTGTCAAAATCAAATAAAAAATGTATTGTATTCATCCGAATATTTTAAGTATGCATTTATTTTCACTCGCTCAAAGCAAAGTAGGTAAAGGTTGATAAACAAATATTTTATGACAACTTCTGCTGGCAACTTTGTATATGAAAACTTTGGAATTAAACTCTAAGAATTATAGAAGGAAAGACGTATTTCAAATAAAATCAATACTGACATTACAAAGCTGAAAAGTTTGATTGGTTAAGTGCACTTATCTTAGAAACTACTGATTAGAAATGAAAATCATCTTCAAAAATATTTTTATTTTATCATTTCTATGTATTTCACTCTAAATAAACTCTAACACTTTTATCATATTGAGTGTGTCACTCTTAGTTGTCTTTCATATGACGAGGGCAATACCGTAGGTAAAAGCTAGTATATATTATACATCGTTATACAATGTCCTATCCGAGTATAGAAAGTATTCATTCCATTTAAAATCGATCTATTTCTGCTGTGATTTGTACATTTTCAGATATCGATTTCACACGCGTCCGTCTCTTGCCGGCTGAGGGGAGAAGAAAGAATATTTCCGATGGCTGACAGAAGGCAAGGAGTATTAATTAAAATGTCGGGGCCCAAGTCAAGATCTGGCGGTATCACTTATACTTCTTGGTTACGATACGATTTAAATTACCTTACATATACGTAATGAAAAATACAGAGACAATTTCTTAAAATTGTTTAATAAAATATAATTATATATTTTTAATTTATTTTTAGGGTTCTATAACTAGAAAGGAAACAAAAGGAACTTTTAAAAGATCACTTAAGCTCACACTGTCCCTTCCATCTGTCTAGATTATTTCAATATCATGTGGATGTATCGAGCTGAAACTAGTACTAAATATTCAGGTTTTCAGTCTCTTTGGAATCTTGAATAAATCGTATTAAATGCATTGTGCACAAAAGTATAGAGTACGAATTTTTTTTTTTTTCTAAAAATATATAATTTTTTTACACTAAGATAGCTAGTTATAGCCTAGCTATACGCAAAGTTTTTTTATAGTATTTATAAATTTCTATCAACAAAAGTTTTAACAGTACGTCCGACAATACCCTATATGTTTTTAAAATTTTATTTCAATTTTCTACCTTAAATTTTATTTTACGAAGCCGAGATTTGCAGACAAAAAAAAAACGATATGTGTATTTGTCACATGTCGCACGGTTGAGCGTAGAACTCCCACGCCAGATGAAAACACGAGTTTTGCACGCCGCTCGCACTATAGGGCCGATTCGACCTCAAGCCGAAGTGAACCTGTAAAATAACATCAAGCCTATATAAGACGCCGATAACGTAACGTTCTCAGCGATATGCCATAAATATGTTGCGAGGTGAATTCGCATTTGGAAGAAAGATTATTTTTATTTTCTCGGTCTAGTGTTAAGGTAAAGCGTGGCTTTAAATTCCGTTATATCGTTTTCCACGCATCACCGAATGTCCCAATAAATTAAATGGCATTTGCAAAGTAGAGTATTTTAACACAAAGCTATATGCGGCATACAGAGTTGAAATAAAAAAATACTGATCGGTTGATTCGATCCTTAGGAACTATTTAGAGTACTATCGTAATTATTCTGTGTCTTTTTCCTCCATTGATTTGTGATTTTACGTTTGTTTTTAACCGACTTCTGTAAGAAAAGGAGGTTATCAATTCAACTGTTTTTTCTTATATTTTTGTATGTATGTTACCTCGTAACTTTTAACTGAGTGAACCGATTTTAATATTTTTTTAATTTGGAAGGTAGTGTTTCCCGTGTGTTTTTTATGATCCATTTCTGACAATGGTATCTATGAGAAAATCACATAAGTCTTAAATTTGCATTCCGTATGTGCGCGACAAATGGGCGAATAACTCAATGTCGTGTCAACCGATTTCGATGATTCTTTCTTTATTTGAAAGGATGCACTTCAAGGATAGTTTAGTGCCGAGTAACAATTTGATATTGTATTGAGGTGGTTGTAGCATTAGCTTGACACCGGCTTCAAAATTATCAAATTTTTGTAAAATTATTCTGTTACTTTTTAGTTCGCTGTTAGAAGTCGGTTTTCCTTTTTGTTAAAAATTAATTTATTGACAAATCTTTATTAAATGCACTGCTATAATTTTTTTTATATAAATTCAGAATGTAGAAAAAAATATTTTTTTCTTTATGCTTTTTCCTCCATAGCAGGAAGTAATGTCAAGACATTCTGTTCTTAGGGTTTAGAACTTATCGCTAGGCTATATATATTTATCGTTTTTCTTCAGAGAGGGGGAAAAAAAATCATATATTCCCCCGAGTAGATATTTAAACCCATAACGCTGGGTTTTTGTATTTAAATATGCCATCTTGATCTTGTATTGAAAATGATAAATATTTTGGTATAGAAATAGAAGATAAATATGTTTCTCAAGTTTAAAATATTGCCTGTTTCTTCAATGCAAGTTAGTACAAACTTTAACAAAACTTTTATTTCTTTTTCTTTTTCGGCAATATTGTGGAGCTAAAAGATACAAGAGAGGTAGGGGGATCCCCCGAAAGGAATATATGAAGAGGTTGATGATAGTGGTCGAGGCGAAAGAGGTATGTAGAGACCGTACTGTTTGGCGCTCTGTTCTCTCTGACTACGCCACAAGGGATGTAGCGTGAAGCTATATTGTGTTGTTGTTCTTAAACGATGTTATGCTACCTAAAACATTTGTAGATTCGCTCACACACTCATTACTAAATGACTTTCGATGTGCAGCGGTGCAGCGTCTGATTGTAAATACGACGGTTATAGGTGCGAGTCTCACTAGTGGGGATGGTTTACTTTCATTTTGTTATTCCGGCATCAAGACAAAGCGGCACTGAGTTCCTACAGGACAGCGTGATGATGAAAAAAGTGTATAAGTTATACATAAAGATGTGTTGATAATATTTTATAAATTTATACAGACGAAAGGCCCAAGCTATTAATACACGACTTACATATTACGCAGCATGATGAGGCAAATATCTCGACCGTATAATGGCCGGCGAAATTAATTTACTACGAATACCGGTATATACTGAAGGGTAGGAATTGTAAGCATGAAGTGACCTCTTTCCTTCAGCCTTCATTACTTTGGGATTCCACTTCGAGAGCGATGGAACGGGCTTATTCGGTACATTCTACGACAAGCTCGCTAGATTAGAACACGTTATCTGAGAATCTACTATATGAATTACTATTTATAATCCTTCCAATTCAATGTGCCGGACAGATTTTGAGTTGAGTGGGAGAAATGAAACGCTACCATTTTTCCTGCTAAATAAAAAAACTATATTCCTAAAAATATCTCCTCCGTTACTGAATGAGTGACGGATAACACTGCAATATAAGGTGTAGTTCTAATAGATAGGTTGGGGAGAGTTGGGAAAGATTAAAAGTGGTTTTCCTGAAAATTTTACAGGG
>DWGR01002065.1:0-14479 GCA_018247715.1 Heliconius burneyi
GTAGGTAGTGCTGCAGTATCACCCCTATTGGCTGTAACATTTATATTTAATAAAGAAAATGGGGGCAGTTTTATTTTAGTTTCTAAGCTTTATATTCAAAACAGTATGAAACTGACACCGTTTCGCGGCGTTCGTGCATTTCCTAAATTGGAAACTGCTGTCTATACAAAAGGGGCTAAATATTTACGAATGACCTTAATACTATTTAAACTGAAACTAAATTCCGATTTGCAAACAATTTTGATACTTGCCATCACGTAACTGATGCTATATTTGGCCGACTTGTATTCCTATATTGTACTCGTGTGTGTCATAAGTCAAGTGACCAGACATCCCGATTTGAAATGGACTGTCCCGTTTTTCGCTTGTGCGTCCCTGTGTCCCGAAACATGCCACCGGGTCGTACAAATATCCCGGGTTTTCTAAATGGCATGTAAATTTGGTGAGTCAAATATCGCATAATCGCAGAATGCTATTTTTAATAAAATGAATAAATAGTTCACAAAAAACAAAAATTTAAAATTATTTATTGACGTATTAATTATCTATCAGATGTCTAGAAAAAGAAAGCACCTCTGAAAAAAAACAAAGCATACGTCTGAAAAAATCCAGAAAGCCATTCTAAAAACGTAAGCCATTCTTTAAAAATAACCTTAAAAAAACAAACCCCACCCTAAAAGATCCCGTTTTGTGCCGCACGAAGAATGGTCACGTTAGTCATAAGTCATAAAATATGTGAATAATCGTATGGTGCGACACCGCAATGCCGCTAGGTTTCTAATTTCGTGCCCCATGACATCATGCCTTCAATCAGACTGCTGGACGCGATGTCTGATTCATTCTTGCAGATGTATCAATTCAACATCCGTTCAGTAGGTCAAGACTTTGAAGAAAAAACATACAATGAGTTTAAAAGTCTACTTTTTCCATATCCAAATTTATTTGCAGATTATTAGATAAATTTTAAAAATAACATGTTAGAAGTGTCGATCAATATTCTAGTAAGCATGCATCTTTTAAACGCATAGCGTAATAGCAATAGCAACGCGCTCTGAAAATAAGCACTTAATGAATGTAACTCTACTAATAACGGCGTCGAGGCGCAAGAGCACAAGGCTATGACTGTAACGCGCAGTTGTGGGTTCGGTCTCTACACGAGGGAATTAATTATTATTTATTAATATTTTCATTTCTTCACGCTGGCAACAAGGCAACAGCCCGGTGTTAAATTTCGCCACTCAACACGTAATGTCTCGAAAAATTCGACTAAAGTGTTTTAGCACTTGGTTCCCTCTGCGTACCTTGCTGTACACCGATAACAGCGTGATGCTGAAAATAAATACTAGACTCCTATATTATAAAGTAAACATAAAATATTGTTTATTAGAAAACTATTTAATTTCACCGTCATGGCGTAGCGGCACAAAGGTGTGACTGTAACGCAACGGTTGTGGGTTCGATCCCCACTCGAGGAAGTGAAATATATATTTACGTTTATATTTCGCTTTCTTGGCTCTGGTGTCGAGGTAAAGCAAGGTAGTTCTTCCACTCAACACGCAATGCACCCAGAATTCGGCAGAAACTGGAGAATGGAGTGTCTCAACCAACACTAGGTTCCCTCTGCCTAACCTGCAGTGTGCGGGATACAGCGTGAAGCTGATTGATTAATTAATTAATGTAATTTCCCGTCTTGAAAACTACTAACTTAATGATAAAGAGCTCTTAAATTAAGAGCTACATCTAGCGAAGTCATAACATGTGATAAAGATATAACAATGTTGTAACCTCAACATAAAACTAGTTTACTATCACATATAGGTGAACTATATGAAAACTGTTCCTTCCCTATGCTATAAAAACGTTATTGTTTGGCTTTACGCTGTATTCCGCACATAGCGGGATGGGCAGAGAGAACCTGGAAACCAAGTAAAACACTCCGTTCTTATTAAGATACATCCGGCACCATTTATCACTAAATTCCGGAGTCATTATATCTTGAGTGGCGGAACTCAACGACGCCACCAGAGCAAAGAAATGAAAATATTTACGAGTAATATTTAATTTCCTCAAGTGGGAATCGAATCCACAACGACCTCTAATAATATAATATTTTTATAAATCTATTGTGAGACTGTGTGTTTCTCACTACTGTGAGAAACATTAACTAGAATTACAATGTAATTAGAGGAAACAGTCATAGTGCATGTGGTGATACGAGCCGACGATATCATTATCATTTACATAATTATAAAACAACATTATAGATCTAAATGTATTTATGCATTTATCTATATTGAGTTGAGTTGTATTATATCGAATTGGGATGGAAAGTGGTGAACGGAGTGTCTTGACAATTAGATAGACTAAATCCCAATTTATTTGCAGTTTATGATATAAAATCTAAATATAATATATTAGAAGAAATTCAATTAAAGGTTTACCATGCTACATAAAGTATATGTAAGCGTTTAAATATATAAAGAAACTACCACTACAGTTGTGAAATCACAAGTACCTACTAGTGCTTATAGAATCCACATCCAAAATCTAAATTAGTATAGTGAATTCAAGTTTCTGTAAGCAACTAAAACTGATAAAAATTTGTAAAATAATAAAACTAATATATTTTTTATTCACATCGGTCAAGTGTATTCTTCCTACAACAACTACTTACACGTGTAGACAACATGCACTTTTAACCTTATCGCGACACCAGATTCTAGAACACATGTTTCCTATGAAAATTTTAAACTGTATCATCTTAAGGTCACTAGGTTATCTCTATGTATACAATATATCTATATAATACATCAATATAAAACAATGCTGAATATCAAATAGCGTTAACTATTTATTGAATTTTATATCACAATATCCATGACTCTCCGTCCATTTTAGTAGTTAAGTGGTGAAATCCAAGGAAACACTATGTCGAGAAAAAGAAACAAAAAACATTTTTTTGATTAAACCCATAATCATCGTTAGTACAATAAGAGTCCTAACAGCATTCCATGATTGCAAATAAAAAAATATGTATGTATGTATTGTTATAATATGTGAAACACGAGCGCAAACTGCAGCATTGGCTTTGATCCATTTGTTGCATAAGTATGAAATTGTTCCAAATGCAACGTATATTTTGATATCAGGAAGAGCATGTCCGGCTCAAGGTCTGTTATCAGCTGCATAAATATTTGTGCCTCCCATTATTAATATACAAGTTAAATTTAACTCCTTAAAAAGTAAACAATTTTAATTATAAGTAAATTAGTCATGGCTTCTTTGGTATAATAAAAATTAAATTTGCTTCACGCTGTATCCCGCACACAGCAGAGTAGGCAGAGAGAACTTAGTGTTAAGACATTCCGTTCCCCACTAAATGGTATAGTAAAATTATCATAAATTTTGATTAAAATCAAGTGAAAGGTCACTTCTTCGTTTCCCATATAAACGAAAATTGTTTACCGAGTGTCTTAACCCAACACTTTATCAATATTTAAGGGACACAAGATTTCTGTTTGATTTATGATGAAAAATTTAACTTTACGATGATTCTCGCATATATTAGGACAGCTCAAGGGAACCGAGGAACCTAGTGTTAAAAAACTCCATCTTTTCCACTTTCCTCCGAATTCTGTCGTGTTGAGTGACGCGATAAAAATAATAAATTTAATGAGCCCTATTACCATAAGAGTCATCGTGTCACAGTTGGAGATTAAATGGAAACACTATGATTATAGGTTCAGAAACATGAATTATTCTCATTTCTCTGCATTGACAAGACTGAGACGCGACGTAGAGTTCCGCCACTCCACAGGCGATGTGCCGAATGCGGGCGAAAGAACTGGTACTAAACATTGTTATTATCTTCTTTTCAGGATTTGAACACACAATCATCGTGCAATGAAGCAGGAACCAGCAATTGCATAATTAATAAAACGTAAACAATTATCCACATAATTAGTTTTAATTATGTACACACTTATGTAGGTGCAATTTCGAATGCCCATATTAATATTTTTTTATTCCATCACATAACTTCAGCAATACATAATTTGAAAATTATTATATACGAGTACATAAAGTTTGAATTATAGAATATTTTCATTACAAATAGCTCGTTTAAATTAATGGATGGGCTATTTTTAAAATATAAATTATATGTGTGTTATATATGTTATTTCAAGATACTTTCACGATTACTAAATACGAACATGAAGATTTCTTTTATAATACTATTGAGTACAGGCCTACATGCGGAACCCAACGCTGCCCTTTGCCTTGGCAACAATTAAATAATTCATATCTGTACGTCAGTAGAGATCGAATCCATAACCAGTCGCGTTTATAATCACAAACTTGCGCCCCTGCGCCACGACTGGCCTCAACTATATATTATAACTTGTTTATTTTAATACTACAATTTCTAGTTATAGCAAGCACAACATTTAGCTATTCCACAAATTAATAACAAACAATGGCTTAAACCAACAGCTGATTTCTAAATTTGTCGCAATGAGATCACCAGAGAATTCAGCGCCATCAATAAACGACATTAATGGGCCAAGTCTTTAAGTCGGAACGGTAACAAATGTACTGAAAATTTAGACGTAAATCTCTTGTGGGAACGAAACTACAGAATGATTAAGCTTAGTTGCTCATTCATATATATATATATATATATATATATATTTAAAACTGAAATTGTGTTAGTTTGTAAATATTTTTGTATGTATATAACATAGTGATGTCATTGATAGCGTCATGACACAGTTATTTATGGATTATAGGTTTGTTAGGTCACTTAAAAAAATCTTAAATTAATGGGTTTATTTAGTTGAACGCATTAATCTCAGGAACTATTGGTTTGAATTTAAAAATTCTTTATCTGTTGTATAGTCCGAGAGAGGCTATAAGAGGCTATGGGGGCAAAGCCGACGGGTATAAGTTAGTAATATTAAAAGATAATAATAAACACGTCTATAGTTATTTGGATGGAATTAGTATACTTTACTTTAGTATATTTTTTTAAATAAAGAAATAATATATAGCTTTTTGAGTTAGGTACGTAAAAAAATCCGCATAAATTTCTTATTTGAATACAAGAAGACGGCTAATGAGCTACTATTAATTTACCTTTAAAAATATTCTTTTTAGTCTGTCTTATAAATTTATGATTGACATCGAGTCCGTCGTGGCGCAGTGGCATGATCTGTGACTAAGACGTGGGTTCGATTCCTACTCGGGGAAGTGAATTATTATTTATTAATATTTTCGTTTCTTTGCTCTGGCAATAAGGTGCGGTGTTGAGTTCCGCCATTCAACACGCGATGCCTTGAAAATTCGACGAAAAGTGTGAAACGGAGTGCCTTAAAATTAGATTAAGTGAAATAGCATTATAGATACCCTCTATAATGCTATTTCAGTTAATCTGATTTCATAGTATGTTACCTCATCTCGAAAATTTTAGGCACATTTATAAGCCTTTTAGGTTTCAAGGCTAGAGTTATATTGAATACGAGTATTCTATTTAATGTAATGTCTGTTTTCGGAATGTCTGAACTTATTGAGTTACTTTCGTATATAAATATATTATTTTAATACAATTAAAACACACACACACACACACACAACGCGGCACAAGGGTGTGACTGTAACGCGACGGTTGTGGGTTCGATCCCCGTTCGAGGAACTGAATTATTTATTTACGTGTATTCTTTTTGCTCTGGTGTCGAGGCAGAACGCGGTGTTGAGTTCTGCCACTCAACATGCAATGCCTCTAGAATTCGACAGAAAGTGGGGAAATCAATAATTCATTTCCGCGAGTGGGGATCGAATCCGCAACCACAGTCACACACGGAGGCCTCAAACAGTAAACATAACTTTATAGTATTCATATCTCTATATAAACAATGTAAGTGCCTATTTCCAGGAAGACCGTTGGTGGTCGATATCATTTTGAATAAGTCATGGACAATCTGTTATGACAGCCACACGATGCATTATTTAATGGTATTTGCATTCGAAGCAGCACCAAACGCTGTTATATACTCGTACGTTTTATATCCGGCGTTCTGTGCCACTGACGGTTTCAATAATTGGACAGGCTTTTGATATATGGAGGTTATGCTAAATTGACGATTGTAAATGTTGTTTTAATTTGTTGATATTTAAAGAATTTTTTTTTTGCAATTTTATTCTACTCTTTTCCCAATGTTTGGTCAAGATTTCTTTAAAAACTAAGCCCACCTTTGTCAACTAACCTTCTAATTTTATATTTCGTACTTCTGCATCTCATCAGACGCTCGATCAAATTGTGTTTAACCTTTGTTAATAAAGTATTTATAAAGAAAAACCAATTTCATAAATTGAAATTAGGCTTAAAAGTAATAAACAATTATTTACTTTGATTTGTGAAACCTTTGTTTGGTTAGAAGCCTTAAAATGCCATACATAAATAACTCTACTTCTTTTCTTCTATTATTTTGTTTCTTTTCTTTAATTATTTACCAATCATTTAAGGAACCGTTATTGAAATGAAAATTGTAAACAAATAACTAACACAACTTATGAAACTTGTAGCCATATCGATTGCTTCAATATATTAAATGATCTATTCGTATGCTTACATATTTTCCTACAGGGTTGCTACCAATATTTAACTTTTGAATATTTTCTTATTACACACTTCTCCAAGTATTTAAGGGATTAATCAAAAACAGAAGACTGAGTGATTGTCTTACCAATATAATTTTAATATTTTTTGAGCGTGGCTTTTTTTACCTCAAACGTGGCTCGAACCACCAAGACTTAAAGCACATTTGGACACTACCTACATGGCCACTCTATTGTTATTTTTCCACTTCGCTTAAAACCTGAGTATCTATAACTTCTTGATAGCATTAAACATGCAAGTTGCAAAGCGAGCTACCAGACCGACTTAAAGTCTGTAAACAGTTTTAAACTTTACAAACTCTGTCAACGCTTCCTGTAAGACTTTCGAATGTTTTAAGTGTAGTTTATTTTTATTTAGATATTCTAAATGTAATCTAAGAACTAAGCCTATATATTATGTTGATATATTTAAACTTATATAATACACTATTTATTCATTTTAATCCATTATTCATTTTAGCAAAAAAAAAATACATTTTATAATATACTGTTTACCAAACTGTTATTTCATTGATATTTGGCAAAAGCAGATACCGCACGATGCATATATAGCCAACTGTAATATTTTGCATAATTTTGCTTTTTTGAAATCTTCTAACAAAAGTATCAACCGTTTTTAAATAAAAAAATACCATGAAACTCTATGATGTAGAAAATGAACAGTACAAGCATTTAGATGGTACACATAAAACTCAAAAGAGAGGGACTTCATTCCGCGCCTTTGGAAACCGCCCAAAAACGGATTCAACTTCCGATACGTTTATTTTTTTTACTAATTTACTAAAAAACATTTTCGTATACTTCCTTACCTATCCTTAGTTGAAATAACACTTTAAAAATAATTAAAAATACATCATGTGATAGCCCTATGAAATCTTAAAAATCTAAACATCATAAGATTGATGTTAAAACAAAAGGAAAAGCCTTGACCAATATTCCTTTCATCTCTGCCTCTTCGATTTAGACATTTTTAGAGTATAATAAAATACGTTTGAACGCGTAAAAGAATTTATATCCAGCGAGTGAGCGTTCGTATGTCTTCCACGTGAATCAATATCACGCTCTATTACTTTAGCTGTTTTAAAAATAGAAAAATGCAGAGGAGAATGCTATAGGATTTGTAAAAGAGGACTGGTTAATATATTCAGGAAGTTAATTCTAGTTGAAACCGTCGTGGATCAGAGTACAAGCGTGTTGTAAGGGGTTGTGGATTCGATTGCCACTCGGGGGAATGAATTATTTAATATTTTCATTTTCTCGCTCTGGTAACGAGGCAAAGCGCGACGTTGAGATTCGCCACTCAACACGCAATGCCTCATAAACAGCATGGAAAACACTGTTTCCCGCACGTAGCAGGGTAGGCAGAGAGTAGTGTTAAGATTCCTCACTTTCTATCGAATTCTAGATGCAGGTATTAAAAATGCATGTTTGTAGCTTCTGATACAATGTTAAATTTTGTTAAATTGCTGAAAATCAAAAACCAAGTCATTATAAATCACGGTGGTCCCTCTACCTGCTCCGCATATTGAAGAGAATTGTGAAAAATTGAAAAAGTTACTTCCTTATAATAATATTTTCTGTCAACCAACGCGAACGAAAAATCTATGTTACACAGTAGCTGGTGACATTTCGAAGATGAATTTCAGATATTGTGCGCTCACCGTCACCTCCCATGAGGATGTGCTGGAATTTAATTCAAAATTCTACTATTTTTTGCGAAGATATCGGGTAACTTAGGAATAACGTTGAGCTTGAATAGGACGAATAAAATTACACTTTACGCTTACCGTTGTAGATTTCTGAATAAAATCTCTTTAGGGATATTAGAGTTCACGAGCTCTAGACCAAATTGAAATCTGCAGAAGTCTTATCGAATTTTGAACAAAAACCTATTTTTTTCATGGTTTGACTTTCATATGTAAAAGAATTTGAAAACGTCACAGCTTTTGTAGTTGTAGCTTTTTAAAATAGATTCTCATTAAAAAACATGAATATAAACACATTTTGTTTACTTTTAACGAGTTTAACACATTTCGCGAGCTATTATGAGGGTCAACGAGTCTTTGAATAAACACATCTCTTATGTTCTTGTTTCAACGATTTAGAATTATTAAATGTTAATTATTATTAATAAGGAAGGTGAACTAAATTTACATATACGATTACGTACAGAAACACTATGCACATATGATAATATTATAATAACTTTTTTTTAGTTTATTTATAGTAAATGATGCTTCTGTATATATAGTAACAAAAAGTCCTAATATCAACTGTAAAAATCTCATTCAGCACATATGTATATTAGATGACCACCTAACGTTATGTGTAACCACCTAATATCTACACTCTAAACTAAATTTAAGACTGCACACATTCATCATTAAAAAAAATCTATGAAATGAAAATGAAAAATGAAAAACCATTCATTAACATTTTCGGCGGAAACGTTTCCTAAATGTGTACAAAGATTGCAAATAAACAGAAAAACCATATCCACAAAAGCTACATGTATGTAGGTCCTTAGAAACAAATGTGTTGTTCACATGGTGTTAAGGATGTACAGTAAAAAAATACTGCGTTCCTGGTCATAAAACGCTCTACTTCACAATAAATTGCAAATTGGGTAACTTATTTTCTCTACAAAAGCCTACTTAACTTTTTAAGTGCAAGTTTACGATGGCAAATCTGTCAGTTTTATTTGGATATTTGTATAAAGATCGAAATGAGTCTCATAAAACAGTATGAGAACAGAAAAATTCAGTAATTATGTTAAAAATCTCGAAAGTCGAGTAGAATGTGGAAAAAAGGTCTGAATATTAGATTCACTCAGTCTACCTTACTATGAAAGAAAAAAACATGGAAGCTTTAATATGACTTTTCCCAGAATAACAAATATAACATAACGTAAGTAATGCAAAGTTGCGACAAGTGAAAATAAAAAGTCGACTCTCGCAATAACATCTGCCACGAGCAGTCAACCAAGGTTAAACTTGAGGCCGACCCACATTACGTGCAAGAAACACGAAATACATATATTTAACTCGCTGAAAACTAACAGTGGTGGTTAGAAATGTAATAGCGATGCAAACTTTTGTAAAACTTCTGAATACACGTCGAGGGTAGTTTTCAATTATTTAAACTAGATAACAACAAACCTTTGGTTAATAATAATAATAATAACAGCTTCACGCTATATTCCGCATACAGCAGGGTAGGCAGAGGGAGCCTAGTGTTAAGACATTCCGATCCCCACTCTCTGCCGAATTCTAGAGGCATTGAGTGTTGAGTGGCAGAACTCAGTGCCGCGCTTTGCCTCGACACCAGAACGAAGAAATGGAAATATAAGCGTGAATAAATATTTCACTTCCCCAAGTGGGGATGGAACCCACAACCGTCGCGTTACAGTCACATCCTTGTGCCGCTGCGCCACGACTGCCTTTGGTTTAACTTTTGATATTTCATAACTTGGCTTTATGGTAATAATTATATCAAAAGAGTGTAATATAAAAGTGCATAGTATTATATATATAGCTGCTGTCTACGATATAAATTTAACATAATGGCAAAGCGCGGCGTTGACTTCCGCCACGCAATACGTATTGCCTCTTGAATTTTTAGTGAAAGTGTGTTGATGGGAACGGACACAACGTGAAACTTAAACACATATTATTGCATACAACTTATAAATTTAAAAATATATATTACGATCAACAAAAACATATCCAAAAAAATACATACCCTTCAATAATTCCCTTTAACCAAAGATAATTAAAAAACGTGGCCACATATGTAAGTTGAACGATAACCCCTGACCCGTGCGGTAGTTGGGAACAGGCGTCGTCTGTTCGTCTGCCCAATTCAAGACGTGCCGCTAAGTCATTGTCCTTAATATGTTCATTTAGGAACTTTCTTATTAACGATATGATAAGGCCAGTAGTTCCAAGAATTAATAATAATGATATTTTTTGTGTTTCTTTTAGTTTCACGCTGTAACCCGCATTTAGCAGAGAAGGCAGACAGAGCCTAGTGTTAAGATTATCCATATCTCACTTTCCGCCGAATTGTAGTGACATTGCATGTTGAGTGACGGACCTCAACGCTGCGCTTTTGCCTCGACCCCAGTGCGAAGAAAGAAAATGTCCTGGAGTTGGAATCGAACCCGCAACCTGTCGCGTTTACAGTCAGGGGCTAGTACAAATGCAAGGGCGCGCCATGACTGGTCTTATTTATTTTTATATTAAGCTAAAATATAGGAATAATTAGTTTGTTTTGTTAAAATAAGAATAAATATTCGTAACGGAAACAAATTCAACAATGTAAAGCATACAAATGTGATTTATAATTCTGTGAATTTAAATTGTAATATTAAATATTTAGGCGAACAAATAATTCTTACGTATTGTAAAGGTACCGGCAATTTACATAATCCTTATAAGGACGCCGACACTTACGCAAATTTTTAAACAGTCGGAATATGATATAGAAAATCTTTTCTAGGGTTCCGTACCTCAAAATATAAAAACGGAATCCTTATAGGATCACTTTGTTAACCGTTTGTTTTTCAGCTTCACGCTGTATCCCGCATACAGCAGGGCAGGCAGAGGACACTCCGTTCCCCTCTTTCTGCCGAATTCTGCAGGTAATGCATGTTAAACGGCAAAACTTAACGCCGCGCCTTCGACTCGCCTCGACAACAGAGCGAAGAAATGGAAACATAACGTCGCGTTACAATCACTCAATTAACAAATACAAACATACAAATAAATAAATTATAACGATATGCAGACCAATCCCTATTATAAAAAGACAGTATGTAATTCTACAAAGTAGAAGTCTGGAAGTTCTTGTAAGAATACAATAATGAGTAAACAGGTCAAGCGCTCGTCCGTTTGGCATACATTTCGATCCATTAATGCTCTAAAGTAAGACCTCTTCTTATGAGCGCTCTTGAAACATTCTACATGTAGCCATAATGAGAATCGGCGCCAACGGACTGAACGAGACTTAGGACTTTATTTCTTGAGAAAAATTCAAAGGAAATTGCATAGCGGTGGAGAGAGTGTGTGAAGTCATTTTACTAGTAACAGTTTGAATGGTAAGATTGTCTGAAATGTCTGGAACTAAATGTTGTGTTACGTTTGTATTTGTTTTTTTTTTATTATTTACTCGTATTGTAATACGAGTCACAAAAAAACGACTGTGGTGTATCACAAATTTTGACCGTCTGCGCTTTTCGCACGGCTGAAAAAGAATCATTAGAACTTTGTTTTAGCAGGGTAGACAGAGGGAACCTAGTGTTAAGACACTCCGTTGTCATTCATGCCTCTAGAATTCTACAGAAACTGGAGAACAGAGTGTCATAACACTAGATTTCCTCTGCCTACAATGTGAGGCATACAGCGAGTAGCTAACAAAAATTGTGACATATTTCAACTTTATAATGAGTTTTAAACTGGACTGGACTATATGGCTTAATACAATCATATTTAGGCTTTACCCACAGAAATGTTTTTAAGCCACCATAAAATATAATTAAAACGCAATTACATCACAACAAGCAGGTCCGACCGTACTCATTTAGCACTTTATTGCTTATGTTATAAACTCCCCATATGCGAATTTTAAGCTAGATATATGTTTTATGTATGTAGATTCTATATTTTAGGGTTAATGTATGCGTAATGTTTAAAATTATGAAGTATGAAATAATGTAAGCGAACTCTTCGTGAGTGGTGACAGAATAATTCTTATACCTTCCCTATACATGGTTTCAAACTTCAAATCCTAATTAGAATTAAAATTTCAAATGTGGTTTTCAAGTTTAACTTGAATTGTAATTATTTTTTATTTCAATTTGAATTTTTTTTATAAAAAAAATATTAAAATCGGTTCACCCAGTCAAAATTTATGAGGTAACAAACACAAAAAAAGAAAATACAGTCGAATTGATAGCCTCCTTTTCTAACAGAAGTCGGTTAATAAAAAATTGTGAATATAAAGAATGCGATAATGTTGCTAAGTAAATGTTTTATAGAATTGGCTGAAACTTCAGCAATAAATGTATGGATATTGTCTTTAACAAATGTTATTAGATGACCAAAGTAATTCAGATGAGTAGTACAAACGGGCGAATGTACTTCAAAATATATTATTTTCTAAATAAATACCTAATGGTATATGTCGGTACGAATATACGTACGTACATACGCTGTAAGCAAAATTGTTATAGGAATATCGAACACATCATAAATCTCTCCGTCAAAGCGCTTTGTGCTGGCCAAGCAATACTGTAGATAAGGTGGAGCTCGTTAATTTTGTTACATACGCTACCACGAGGAACTGTGCTCAAATAAATTGTAAATTCCTGATATTATTGTAAACTCGTTATAAATCAAATCTAGTAGACGAACTTCTATTCCCACTTTCCGCCCTTGCGTGTTAAATGGCGGTACTTAACGCCGCGTTTTTTGCTCCTTACCAGAGTTTACAACCTATCAAGTTTACTTTCGCACACTTGTGCCCCTGCGACACGACTGGCCTCTTATTCAAAAGGCATTTAGCTCAGCTCAGCTTAACATTTAATGATAATGAACCTAGACCCAATTCAGGCTTAATGTATAAAACCAGATTGTTGTCGTATCAGCGAAACCTTCGCTCTAACTGAACCGAAGCTGAAACTGTTCCATTTATAATCTAAAGCCGGGAAATCTGACTTGATTTTTTCCTAAACGAAGTACTGAGGATCGACATTTTTAAATTCTTTCATGAAATCCAATTTGTATTGTATGTTGCCTTGTTACGTGGAGCGTGTTTTTATTTGCCTAGAGCCCTCTTACTATGCGATTTAGGATATAGTTTCAAGCATATCATATGTCGTTGGTGAATTACTATTTTGGTGAAATATTCCTATATTTCGTACGATATATTCTTTTAATAGTATTTAAGTGCGTTAGTTTATAACAAAATAAATTCGAGAAATGACCTTTTATCTATATATAATAAAATAAAAATTGATCGCTGTATGTATGTCCATGGAAAATATATGGGAAAACCTGTTATTGCGAGCATTTACCAATGTAATAGAACTCGAAGCAATGATTTATAAAAACTAAAGTAACAATGATAGAGAATGAAGCTAATTCAGATTACTTTACGGATAATTATGGAGTTCAAGCGGGCGAAGCCGCGAGTCGCTAGTTTTAAATAAGCATATGTGTGTAAGTAACCAGGTTGACCAAGACAACGTATAGCATTGAAATGAAAGTTGTGCACCACAAATCCGTAATTTTTCCTCTTTAATATTCAAACATGAACACTTTGCATCGGGGAGCGGAATACTGTATGTAACCTTGGTCTCGAATAAGAAATCTATCTAATATCATTGAAATTTTTCCTTTCTTAAATCTGAATGCAGCTAAACATAAAGTTTATAATGTAATAGTTTACCTGACTAACTTATCCTACTAATATCATAAATGTAAAAATTTGTAACTATGGAAGTTTGTTCCACTTTGACGCAAAAACTACTGAACAGATTTGGATGTAACTTTATAGAAAAATAGCTTAAACACTAGAATAACATATAGGGCTCAATTTATGAAATTTTGCATAATTTTCTATAATATAACAATAAGTTAAGGCGGTGGGCGAAGCCGTGGAAACAATAACTTAGTATAGAAATGATTCAAATTGCATACATTTTGTATTAGCTATTATAGGCTTTGTGAAATTCATTGTCGGTCGTTATCGTTCTGAATGGCTAATGTACGGATTGTTATGACAGCTCCCTGATGCATTACAT
>DWGR01002066.1:0-14479 GCA_018247715.1 Heliconius burneyi
ATATACTGGAATTTAATTTAAAATATATTCATTACAAATCTGTGGTGCTCTATTTTGCTGTCTTCTTGTGTTGTTTCGTTGTTTGAATTTACTTTTATTATTTTAAAATTGTTTTAATATGTATTTATTACGGCCTCGACTAACAAACACATTTTTAATAAAATTTCTTTGCGTTATTAAATTTATTCGCATTATTTTTATACAAAGCCTATATGGGTAGATTCTTTTCTTTCAGCTTCACGCTGTGTCCTGCATGTTGCATGGCAGAAGTATGGAGTTTAGTGCTAAGATGCTCCGCTCCTCACTCCACCAAAATATGGAGGCATTGTGTTTTGACCGGCGGATTTCAATACTAAAAATTTAAAATTTATAATTGTGCCACTTAACGATTACTAATTCTATAAATAATTTTACTTCTATAAGTTTATAATGCAGGGGGGAGGGGGTTGGGGGCATGGGAGCTGATATGATCAGAAATTCGTTGATACGGGCATGGATACGGATAAACGTAAATCATCGAGTGGGTACATAAAGCCGTCTGGTGCATTTGCTGCATCACATAAATTGAATATTTTTCTTCACTCAAGTGGGTATTTTAGTATTATTTATTGAAATTCATTGATATTTCTGCTGTATACTGCAGTGATATGAATTTGTATCAGTTACCTGAACTGACATTTATGATTATAAATAAAAAAAAAAATATTTGTATCTTTTCTAAGATATATCTTTGATTAAATATCGATTCTTATTAGCTAATTAACTGCCAAAAATATTTTGGACGTATCTTGTATGTTTGTAAATTGCTTTATTACCTCGAATGTTCGAAATCATTGTTATCTTCGTCTCAAACAGTCGAGTGTTTTTATGTTGGTGAAAATGGTGAAATTTTATAAATAAATATTTCACCGCTCGGGTGCACTTTATATTCAGCCCAGTTATATGAAGTGCACTTGAGCAGGAAATCTAAGAGGGTTCAAATACTACTCACTTAATTTTCGTGTAATATTTTAGAGTAAGATCATGCATTTATATAAAAATTGAAGACAGTCAGGCTTAGTGATGCAGAGTCTAACAGTACATACGTGATAATCGTAGATTCTATTTACAGTACAGTACAACATCCAAGGGCTTCCTGTGCATTTGATCAGATCGTCGTGGGTGCACCTGGTGGCGGGCCCGCCCACCAACTGATGTTGTCCGGTTCGCAGCCACCTCTTCAAAATGGTCCTCAGTTCTCTTCCCTAGCTTAGAGCGAGAGCCTTCAAAGTCTCTATAGAGCTTAAATACATACTTTTTATTGCTATTTAAAAAGCTTACAATATTTGGAGTTGTGTATTTAATATTATTTTTGAAATACAAATCGTTTCACAGATTAGCATTGGAATTACATCCCACCTTTAACGCTAATAGCACCGCATTATTATGAAGGCGATCGTATTTTTTTGTTTACACATTTTGAAAAGGCCATTTGGCGTTGATCCAACAATTTACTGTAACCAAAGTGTGCATACATTTAGTATGTAGGTCGCTGCGAATTTTCCGCCTCATTGAGAATGTTAAATGTTGCACGGATTTCATCAACGGTTGTAATTCCCTTTTTTGTTTCATTTCATGTATAATGTTGTTTTAAAGATTGGGTCACAGGTAATTACTGTAGATGAAATACACATAAATTAAATTATATTGTAAGAAGAATTACTAATAAATGAAATTATAAGAAATAATTGAATTATAATAAGGTGCTGATTCTATTGTAATTTGTCTTTTTTTAAGAGTTCCGTACCTAAAAAGGACCTTTACAGGATCTTTTCGTGTGTCCGTATGTCAAGAATACTGATCTCAATATTGCGTGATGAAACTGAAATACACATCAAATATTCAGGTGTACAGTCCTATAGGTGCACAGACAAGATCAATGCCATCTAAAGATACATTGCTTTTGCTGTTCTGCAAGAAAATTTGCGAAATCGTTAAAATCTAAAGGGTACTTCCCGTGGACTTACAGTCATGAAATTTGACACAAAGTGAGTACTAACGATATAAATACTTTTTTTTATAGAAATGAAATCTTTATTCTGACTTGTATTTGTAAATGTTTTCATATTTTTTAATAAGTTTCTCAACTTTTATAAGTTTACAATCCCGAAATCGGTACGGAAAGCTTTATAGGTAAATCTGACTCGTATTTAACCAATTCTTTTACTAATCACTCGTTCGTCTGTTTTTCAAGAATTGTAACATTGGTTATGTGACTTTATGCCGCATTGACACACTCTAACCGCCATTATTAAAGAATTGAACTGAATAAATAACATAAAAACCTTAAAATATTGTGTTTAATTAAAATTATATCGCTACAGATCAGTTATTATCTTATTAAATGTCAAGTTTTAACAATTCGAGGTCTTCTGTCTGTGACAATAAGAACTTCTTTGAAGTTGACGAGGATGCAATGACGTTTAGGGATGAAAGAGGATTTGCATATTTAGGGTTCCCTCGTACAAAATAATAATATTAACGTCAATCAAATTTATTGTTTACGGGAGGTTTTTGGAGCTAATTTATATTAATTTATATAAAGGTTATATGCTTGTTGTAAATATTTATCGATTGTGTTAAAACGGTTATTTTTTATATTTGTTGTTCCATTCTTTTATAACTTATTGTTACATCTTAGTAAACACGTTAACAGACAATAAACATATTTGTAAGTGTGTAGTGTTATTAATTTTTACAATTGTTAGTGGAATAACTTTGTTCCTCATTTTAATACGTCCAAAGAGTTTAATAACATTTTATGGTATTAAAAGCGGTTGAGATTTTTTTAGATGAAGATTTACAACGAGATAGTTATCTTAATTACAAGCCTTTTATATTATCTTACATTACGGAATAATTATATTTTTA
The DNA here is from genome assembly GCA_018247715.1 of Heliconius burneyi. Taxonomy (NCBI): domain Eukaryota; kingdom Metazoa; phylum Arthropoda; class Insecta; order Lepidoptera; family Nymphalidae; genus Heliconius; species Heliconius burneyi. Next base: position 2,911 of record DWGR01002066.1, read on the forward strand.
TTTTACGACCAGAACTTACTTTTTCATTGTTACTTGACGTTCATTTTCATAATCGTTAATATTTTACAAGTTTTCTGCATATTCGAATATAGACGAAGATTTTTTAAGAAAAATCTGTTAAATGCTTGCATAGTAATTACAAGTATATAGGTCAACGATAGATAATACTTTAAAGTAAACAAACTTAATTTGGCGGGCATAGAATGCATCTTTTGTATGAGATCAACTTTCCACATATAAGTTTGTTATTATATTTTTCGATGAAATACCTATAAATTTTCACTTTTCGGATTTTTTTGTTTATTTGTATTGTATATTCTCACCTTTTCCCAATTTTTATAATTGTAGGTCTTTAAGAAGTAGTCTACAGGTTTTGATTATGCGTCGAATTTTGACATAAATGTTCGTATGTTTTGATCTTTTCCGTGCTTCAATGGAACCAATGGATCTGAATGTTTGATATTTACTTCATCTTGGTACATCCACTCGACATTGAGATGGACAGACGGACAGCTGGACATCAAAGTGATCCTGTAAAGGTTGTGTTTTTACCTTTTGAGACACGGAACCATTAAAAAATAGATTGCATCTGGAAGTAGTCGTAGTGTGATAGTCGCGAAGCCCTGATACAATGATGGCGATAAGACCTAGGTGCTATCTCTTCTAGGGATTCGGCGCATCACACACTGGCCAAATGCGTGGGGCATTGGGCCTCACAATCGAGCGCTTTGATGGTTGAATTAGGTGGAGAACTCTCCCTGTCTAGTATGGCGCCAAGCTGAGAAAAACTGATCTGAGATGATCTCTTTCTGGGAATTAGGCATCGCACTGATGGAGATCGCGAAGTAGGCCCGGGAGTCCAGTTATAATGCAGACCCGCTTCGCCATAGTAAGCCCCGGGCCTAAAAAAGAAACAATAGTAAGATTTCAATCATACTCGTGGTATATTAGAACGTACGAGAGGTACGATTAGAAATTGATTTAAGGGAATGGAAAATGGGAGCAGATAGATAATAATTAATTATTATAAACTTATTTAATATTATTATAATTATTACATAAGCATTGTATGATTAAAACAAATTATTACTTAGCTCATGAAACCAAATCTGCGGTTATATGGAAAATTCAAATATCCGCATTCATAATTTCCGACGGAAATATATTGGTAAAGTCATTGGTCAACTATTACGTAATGTACGTATTGTAAATTGTACATTATTTAAATATTTTAATGTTACATATTTTATGAGACCATTGCTGTATACATCCCCTGATTGTAAAGCGTTGCATTTGCATGTTCATTGCGTTGTTGTTGGTGCATTGGCGTTGTTGCATTGCGGGTTCGTTCCTCACTTGGGGGAATGACGTAATACTAAAATTAATTTCATTTAACCACTCCGGTTAGTTAAGTTCGAAGTTGAGTTCCGCCACTCTACGTCATGTCTCTAATTCGTGTCGAAAGTGGAGAATGGATTGTTTTGACGCTAGTTCTTTTCTGTTTATCCTGCGTGTACATGTACTTATTTGAAAATAAGTTTAGATATCAATGACGCAATTGCCATGTGACCGATTGTTTCCATTATTCATAACTTTAAATTTCCTGATAAAAAATTGTAACTTTTTTTCCGCCTAAGTATTCTACAATGTGAAAGATCAATAAACAGGAAAAATTTAAAAGGTTATATTAGTTCTTGCGATATTTAGAAAACGTATAAAAATTTTTTACTTAAAGAGATTTTGACTATATCTTACACATGTAAGAAAGTCAAGCATTCGTTTTTTAAATATAAGTTTAAACAACATTTTGTAGCAAATGTATAAAATAATATCTTTTTATAAATTTAAGAAAACAATTAGCAATTAGAGCACAAAAGATGTCACGACTAAACATGGGTTCGTTTCCGATTCGAGGAAATGACATATTTATTTATATTTATCTTTTCATTTTTTCGCTTTGGAGTCGAGGCGAAGTGTGGCGTTGAGTTTCGCCACTAACCAATGCGTCCGTTCTCCACTTCCACGGCGGAAAGTGGATAACGGAGTCTCTTAATATTCTTGCGGAATACAGCGTTAAGCTTATTTATTTATTTTTTAATTACTATTTAACAACATATCAATGTCACCGACGCGTCGGTGGACCTTAAATACTTATTTAGGTTTCGGTCTAATAACAAACTAAATTCAATAAGCGCAATAATTATTATGTTTCGATTTGAGATATATTGAGAGACAATAATTACAATTATCAGTTTTACGCTTCAACTCTCTTCTAATGAAGATAAGAACCTTTTTTGTGTATCTCAAGCAACAGCGAGTGGGTGAGTATGATTAGATAGCAAGCGCTTACCACAACTTTAACTATTGTCGTCTAAGCATAAAAATATATTTAAGCCCCATATAAACGATCATTTGATCAATCATAATAAAGAATGTCGCGACAGCACTCCCGTCACATTATTTCGTGACGTGCGACACTGGATGTAATTACAGAATGAAATAAAAAAGGACCCAGCCAGCCTTTAGTATAAGATACAGTGACATATTTCACTTTGGAAATGAGTGAAATATGTATAATAAATATAAATAAGATATGTATCAAAGAACGGCGTGAGTCAAATGTCAAAGAAGTAATGAAAAATAACGTAAAAATTGAAAAAGACCTTGACCGTCAACAAGACTATGTCGAAGATGTAGGAGGAAGGTAGTTTACGTAACAAGCATAAGGACGATCCCGCAGGGCACGCATTTATAAATTGACGACAGTAGAAGAGATGAAAAAGATTTTTCTTAATTTAAATTAATTTTAATAATCCAAGCTCTACTCTAATTTTGCCTGCGATACAAATATGTTCGTCTACTTTAGTTAGTAAATTGAGATTGCTACTATTGTTTTAAAGAATTGTGTTCAAAAATACTTTACTTGTTTTGACAGTGTGTGGGAGTTAAAACTTAGATTGATTCCTTCTATATGCTGTATCCTACCTACCTACCTAGGAAACTAGTGTTAAAACCCTCAATTCCTCACTTTTCGCCGAATTCTGGAGGTATTACGTGTTGAGTGGCGGAACTCAAAGCCGCGCTTTGCCTCGACACCAAAGCTACGAAATGGAAATATAAATAAAAAAAATTTTCATGTTATCGAAATGGGATCGAACCTACACCCATTCGCGTTTACAGTTACATTTTGTGCCCCTGCAGTGTGGCAGTCTAGTCATGTGACTCGCCTTGCTTAAATTAAACATACGACTAAGTTCATAACTCACTCATAAATCACACAAGTTGCGTAAACAACATAACATATAAAATAAGCATATTTCAAAATAAAACACAAGACTAAATAGGCTAAAGTAAATAGCCAACTAAACTTCACTCAGTTTAGTTCTTTGTTCTCTTGAAAGAAAAAATCTTTATAAGTTGCCGGTTGAATTCATTTCACTAAATTAACATGGAACAAGCACTAGTATACCACTAGCTACCGTGTTATTGTGATGGTATGAGTATCATTTACTTTTTAAATTTAACATTGTGAAGTGAAAATAGTTATGTTTGAATATTTCAGAAAGTAAAAACGACGTTGTGGGTTCGATTGTATATAGCATGGTAGGCAGAGGGAACCTAGAGTTACACCCCGTTCCCACTTTTCACCATATTTTACAGGCATTGCATGTTGAGTGGCGCTAACTCACTCTGCTAGTCAACACGCCACGCATTGCCGCGCTTGCCTCAACTAGAAAGGAATAAAAATATTAAATATTTAATATACCCGAGCGGGAGTCAAGCCTAGTACCTGTCGCACTTAAGCTGTTGCTTGTTCCGCTGCGCCACGACTGGCCTCAATAATAAATATAAAATTATTTAAATTATAATAGTAGGTACCGCTTACACATTTCATCATCCACTTAATGGTGGGTACTTGAATATTCACGTCATTTTCTGATATTTCAATGGACACGTTTAATCCGATTCACGATCTTTGAACGTCGAAGTACCATCCAATTAACATTAGCGTTGTTACCAATTAGTCGCTTTGTTGTGTTTGTTACATTTGTTATAAGCGTGGTATTTGTGTTTTTTAGTTGATAATTCGATTCAATTCAAAATGTAGTTTTTATAAAATAATTATAATATAATATAGATTTTATCGTTGGACGTCCGAATACATAAAAAAAAGTAGAATATTAGAATAATGTTTGTTATTATCTTTTACGTTTTTTTAGCTTTAGCATTCCTCATTCCTCAAACATAGCAGCATGATAAATGCAGCAGCATTGAAAGCAGCAAAGCTTTTAGCGTAGACATAAATAAATAAAGTATTAACGCTATCGATATACATATAGTTACTATATTCTATGGTTGCGGGTTCAATTTTATCTTAGGGAAATAACTAGAATTTTAATTTTAAAACAATTAATGTGTACAATGCATACAGTACCAGAAGAAAAAACTGTTACCACTCTCTCTTTGCTGTAAATATAAAAACGGTATTTCCAAAACTGTAGTTCCCATCTTTAAATCGATTTAAGTTTAAACGCTGTAACTTGCACACTTGAAACACGAAAGTCGTTTTACTTGAATGTTGTTGAAAAGTAGCTTTGGTTCTAAACTGTCGGAGATTCAACTAATAGCTAAATGTAAATATGCAACTTTACAAAAATAAATATAAAACTGTCTTTTCTCAAGCATGTCATATATATATAGTAATCCTCAATAAGATCATTCCTCCATACACTTAATATGTTGACTTTTGCGTAAAAATATTAAGAGGAATGTATAGCGAAGGTAAAAAATAACTCGATCGATCAAAGTTCCAGTAATTTTTCCAAGATCGTCACTTTTGGCAAGATGATGTCCTTGATATTATTACCGTATTATATAATTAATTTGTATTTCAGTAACGTCAAACATAACCAACTCCTAACAGCAATGGTCAGACACTCGACACCAACTAAGTGAAGTTGGAAATTATTCCGAACCTGTCGGACGCCCGAAATAGATACACGACTCGGTAATTATTTGTTGCTGTATTATATCTTGGTTTCTTTTTATTTATAGTAAATAATATAACGTAGACTTGTCTGTAGTCTTTTATGTATTTTATTTTGTTTCTCTTCATACATTTGATGCTCATTTACTGGCAGAAGTTAGTGTCAGGACACTCCACTCTCTACATTCTGGTCATCTTAAAAAAATTGCGTGTTCACTGTACTAATAATTATTAAAATTTCTGTAATAATTATTTTAGACGAGATAACTTGTATTTTTAATTAATAAATAGAGAAAATATGTATTTTTAGTAACGATTTGATGTCTAATTTTTCATATCGATAATAAAAATAATACTTAGCTTCACGCTGTATCCCGTTAATGGCAGGGTAAGCTGGGAGAACCTGGGATTCTAGTGTTAAGACACTCTGTTCTCCATTAAGATATTTCCGTTCCACAATTTTCTCTAAATTCCCTCTCTTGTTAAGTGACGGAATTCAACGTCACGCTTCGTGAGCAGAGTGAGGAAATGGCGCTATTATATATTTCATGCCCCCGAGCGCGAATTGAACCCACAAAAGTCGCGTTTATGATGCTCAAATGCTTGGCGTAACGACGGCCTCGTGATAAACCTACATCAATATTTTATATAAAGAAAATAGTGTAGCGCTGCGCAAAGCATTGGTGACATCATTATTATATATTTTGTTTTTAATATATCTGCTCTTTCTTGATGCCGTCGTTAAGCACTACGTAATTTATTTCACTCAATTTTTTTGTCGTAAAGTGAGAAATGATGTTCTATATTTTGTATATCACTGTGTTTCTTTCGCCTGCCAAACCATATGTAGCTGAATAAAGATAAAAAAAAATTATAACAGAAAACATTTAAATTTCCGTTCCGTAGTCCAAATGAAACAGAAAAGGGCTTAGTGGTTTTGTTAACGAATGGTAAAAATGTTTTTGCTGTAGTGTTTTGCATGTTCATCAAAAACTGTCCATTTTAATTATTCACGACGAAGGGCTTTTGAACGAAATATACGAATGAAATTTTGGTGAATGCTAAAGTAGTTCAGTGTTTATATTTTTAACCCTTTCTATAATTAGAAAAATTCCGGTCAATGCGATTTGGGGCTAGCCCACTGTCGGTTCCGTATCAATTATAGGATTGTAGGTCAACTGGAAATACAACCTATAAAGGTTGACAAACTTAAATTTGTGGATGTATGCATTCATTTTATGTGAAATTAACTACAAATGTAAGTTATAATAATATATATATATATAAATTTATGCTTTTCAGATTTGTGTCTATAATTGAATTGTAAGTTTTAACATAGTACCAAATTTTCATAACTGTAAGTCCGCGGGAAATACCATAAATTCTGATGATTTAAATAATATTTAAATGCTCGTATGTATGATTTGCGTCGACTTAGCAGCCTCACCTTTTTTATGCCCCAAGGGATCACAAACTTGAATAATTTGGTTTTAATTTCCTCTTGATACCTTCATGCGATTTTGAAATAAATTGTCTTGATAGACGGACAAAAAATGATCTTACAAGGGTGCCGTTTTTCACTTGTGATATACGGAACCTTAGTCAATTATTACACAATTTACCCACACTAAACTATTTTATCCAGCTAGTTGAGAATTGTTAAAGCCACTTAGCTGGTTTCGATAGAAGTGAACACTCGACTGGTTCGCGGTATATCCGCAGTGGACTCTACGCATCGGAGAACTGTTGAAGTTACCAAGTTCATAGTTTAGTGTAATAGTCATATTTCAAATAGTTCAGACTAGAATACATACTAAACTTCAATACGGCATATTCTGTACTGTTCCTTAGTGGTTATATGGCAACATTTTGATTGTTATTCTGTAGATTTAGCAATTTCGATTTTATTGTTAATCTTAGGTAGGTCTATGATACAATATATTTTTATGATTATAGACTTATAAGTAATTCATATAAAAGGCTAACGTAAGTAAAAAAGAGATATATTCAATAAATAATTACATACAAAACTGTTATCTGTTTGTATGTGTGAAAACTTCATTCCTCTGAATGGTCTCGACACAATTTGTCAATCGCTATAACACAAGACGAAATGTGCTGTACACCATTCGATAGCATATATGTGCTTTCTGGTGGTATATTGATGTACTGACCTAGAATGCGATTAGAACGAGAACTACAGCGAACTTATTGCATTTTTTAGCTTATAAAAAGTTTGGAAAAACGGGTTATGAAATAAATAAAAATAAAACATGCTTAACATGCGGGAACGGAAAAATATTAATGAGAACGATGAGTCTTAGCACTACATTCCCAGGTTCCTTTTGCCTACCCTGCTATGTACGTGATACAGTGTGAAGCTATAAAATGTTCATAAAAGTTGACAACCCTGGTTAATGATCCTAGTTTGCTTGCTATCTATTAGTTAGTTATCCTTATCATTGTACATATAGAGTTATGTACAGAACATACTATATCATATATGAACGTAAATAAAATTCTACATTGCAGACAGATCCGGTCAATCCTTTCGACAATTGAGTTTCAACTCCCCCTAGAAACTAATTTACCTTCTATTGTTCCTCCATATTTGCGCAGTTATTACATTTGGTTCAATCAGATACAAAATTGCCCAAGTAGGGCCGAAGGGCCTTCTTCTTATAAGATTTATCAGGACATGACATAATGGCTGGAAACAATGTTATGTTCGCAAAATGGAGTTATGCCTATCTGATCGTATTATAGGACTTTATATGATTGTAATATTAATAAAATACAAATCAGCTTCACGCTTTATCCCGTATATAACAGGGTAGGCAGAAGAAACCTAGTGTTAAGACATTCCGTTCTCCACTTAGAGTGTTGAGCATATTATTAAATAATAATTCAGTTACCGAGTGAGTTCGAACCTACAACCCTCACGTTACAATCACACCCTATGTACCCCTGCGTCGTTGTTGTTAGATATTTATCGTATAGATGCCACGATTTATAATAGATACTCGTATACCGAGTTAGTCGATTCTTATATTCTAAAAGATAGATAGCTTTGGTAAAGCAATAATATTTAAATAGTAAAAAATAACTAAATACATATTTTTCCATGTTCATTACAATTGTTTTTTATTTCAATTTGCGTGTTGGCTATGTAATATGGCTAAATGTCGGCCGACGTGATCAAGTTTTCTGTAACTAATTACTTGTAATTGTAAATAATGTTAATTATACTTAATTTAAATTAATGAAACGTTTGCAGAGCTTGAAGACGTCTCCAACTAAAGTGGCTTACTTTATCTCTTTAATCGCGGAGACACTTCAAGAATTTTTCTTAAGTATTACGCTTAGGTTTCAAATTTTTATAATGACTGCCGTCAAAACAATCACAAAAGGATTTAGAGATTTTCTTTAATTTATACGGTAAAATATGAATAATTTTAAAATAGGACTGCAATCATTTTTAAATTGTTATCCTTAATAATATTTGATAAAAAAGAAACTTTTTCTTTTATTTCTAACCCAACAAACAATGTATTGCTCAATAGCACCTCTATTGAGTAGTACATTCATTATTCGGTACAGACTCTTACCAAGATAAAAGATGCGGAGCGCATTATATTTTTTATCGTCTTAGACAATATTTGAATTTGAAAAACATAATTGTGATATATCGCAATATGTATGTTATAGTCCCTTTATCGAGTGTGGTATAGGCTATGACACCACTTTAATCGTTTCCATGTATCCTACTGTACTTGCAGTCGAAGTAGCTTCAGAAACCTAAATGCATCATGTGCATAATATGTATATGCAAACTCGTCTCTATTTATTCTTTACAGACCTGCAAGTAACAGAGCAGGCAGAGGAATCTTAAGAGCTTAGCTTTGTTACCAGAGCGACAAAATGAAAATATCAAATATTCTACTTCCTCGAATTCTATTAATCGAATCCACGACCTGTCGTGTTTATTGTCGCTTGTACCACTGGGTCACGACTGGTCATTATATTTTAACTGCGTTACGTTTTAACTACTGTGCTATAACGGTGTAATACTTTAAACAACACATATACACAAATTGTTAAAGTGCTTCAGCTTTGTTTCCTCGTGTTTGATGCTCCATGCGCTACATAATTGATGCTACGCATGCTGCTCTACGCTACGAGTGCTTTGTGTGCGCTCGTAATGGTGTTGTGTATGACAATCAAAAATATTTTACAAAAGTTCTATTTTTTTCATATGTTTATTAGTACAGTGAAATACATATTTAATTTAAAAATTGTTTTTTATAATTTTATGTTTAGAATAGTTTTTTAATCTATACTTACATAGGTAATCAACATTGGCATTAATGTTCTAGGCCATCGTGGCGCAGCAGCACAAGGGTATGACTATCTATAAATGAAATGCCTCCAGAATTCGGTGGGAAATGGGGAACACAATGTCTTATCACTAGATTCCCTCTGCCCTGCTGTGTGCGGGATACAGCGTGAAGCGAAAAATAATTGTTAAAATAGTGAACATGCAATAAACATACCGAATAAGTCACATAGTTACATACTAGGATAATTATTATGAAGAGCTCGTGTCACGCGACCAGCGCAGGCGGAGTGCCGTCAAAGGGAAGTCTGGTAATTAGCAAATAAAGCGAATACGAGACTCTGAATGTTCAACTTTCTAAATATTAATTATCATTCACGTTGGAATCCGCTTAACTTTTAACATATACACGCTTTCTTTGAAAACATAGTTTAACTTAAGCTTATATATACTTGTGAAATTTGAAGTTATGCAAAACTTAATTTCGTTATGTATTTCGATTTAAATTGTTCTACAATATCGCAACTTGGCATGTGTCTAGCTGGTTTAGGGTAAAGCGATAGTTATAGTTTGAAATCACTTTTTTTTATATCTACAGAAATATTGGGCGTGGACAAGTGTTTACCATTCCCACCTCAGTGTCCTGCTACAGTAAGTATAGAGCATGTAGCGTAAAGACAAATGTTAAGCAGAGGAAACTTGGAAAGCTAGTGTTAGCCACTCTGTGAAGTCGCTACTGTTCTCCCTTTTTTGCTGAAATCTGGAGGCATTGCTTCATAGATGGCGGAATTCAATGCCGCGTTTTGCTTCGTTGCCAAAGCGAAGAATTGAAAGTATCATGTATTTTATTTCCACGAGTGAGTTTACAGTCGCACGTTTGCGTCCTTATGCTACGACAGGAGTATACATTACGGAGGAATTGATAATTTTATTTAAGCGGAGAACGGAATATCTTGACACTAGGTTCTCTTTTCTTACCGTAAACACTATAAACTATTTATTTTATATAACTTTATACAAACAATATTATTAAATTGACATTATTGTACTAATCTTTCATTCTAAATTAGGAACTTCGAACGTATTTTCTCGTTATTGTTGAATTAATATAAAGTTTTCAGCGATGAAATGTGGTTTCAGCAGCTTTAATACAACGTTATCACGATATGATACATGAGGGTCATCGTGTTTTATCTTAACGACCAACGGGATGTAGTACAAATATACACTATCAATTTGAATTGTACGCGCAAAATGGTTTGTTTGTTATTTACTACCTACGTGGGATAATATAGTAATTATTGCTGAATGTGCGTTTAATATAAAATTATGCATATTATTTGAAACATCGTGACGTTATTTTTTTTTTATGGTAAAAGCATGGCAAACGAGCGTACGGGTCACCTGATAGTAAGTGATCACCGCCGCCCACGACACCGCGTAGCACCAGAGGAGCTACTGGGGCGTTGCCAGCTTTTGGGGTGGCTGGGCCCCGGAGCCCGGCATTACCTAATGCGAAACGCAGTGGCATAAAGCCACTATTTCACGCCGGTTTAAAATCCGGGGGTGGTAATTATCCGGTCGAGTTTGCCCATGCGTGTCGCCATTGCTGGCGGCACCACTAGTACCAGGGTGATCCTATTCTAAGCCGGGAACACACGGCTACAGCGGCTTTCTACCGCGCTACAAGCGTGCGACTGTACATATGACGAGTGTGGGTTCCATTCCCACTCGAGGGAGTGACATATTTAATATTTTATTTCATCTGCTGCTCGTTCTGGATAGAGGGCGTTGAGTTCCACCTAATGTGAATAGTAAAAGTAGGTCCGAAGTTGCCTTTGCCCACCTTGATCCGTGCGGGGTACAGTTTGAAGCAAAAAAAATATCGACAATTGTATAATTATATTGGTATTTGTTTGATTATTTTAAATAGAGTTTTAAATGCACATAAACTTACTTATTAAGTATATATTATATTTTTTTTAAATACAGAATTACAAACAAACAAAGTAATAATATTTTATATATATATATATTCAATTTCACTGTTATGTAACAGTTTCGTTGACGCCATAAAGAAATAAGCCGTTTAACATAAAATAGGATTTTACAGTGTTGAGTGTGTTAGAAAAACGATAATAAAGAATAAATAAAGATAAATTAAATAATTCACGGAATGAAAAATAAGAGGGTTATCGTATCGAACAAACATCAGAAGTGGATGGTAGTAATAGTAATGTTATCTT
>DWGR01002067.1:0-14476 GCA_018247715.1 Heliconius burneyi
TTATTATAATTAATGTGAACGATAACGAGGACGATACAATTACTCGCATATGGCGACCGGATGGCTTCAATAAAAGCTTCTAAGACGACCTCGGGGTCACGGGAGCTCGGCGAAATTTGTCACAGTCATTTAAATACTTGTAAGTTGTAGTGGGTTTTCTATGTGTTTTTAGAATAGGTAAAAGTTTCCAATTATAAAACTTTCACATATTAACTTTTTTTTTCTAGATTTTTTCATTTTCATATATCTTTCTGCTTTTCCACTTAGTTAAATAATACATCACAATATTTTCTATACAAATATTCTATGCCTGTCAAATATTATTTCATGGAAAAAATCCCTATTTGAATAGACTTTTAAATATTAATAAGATCTTAGATTTTTACAGGTTTTACAAATTTATTTAACAGAATTTTTAATATCCTACCAAAGTAAATAATTTTAGAAAGCTGTCATCAACAAAATCTTAACAGACCAATCAAATAAGAGACAACCGACTGAACGAACCTATAACTTTTAGTACATCAGTTCCAGAACTGGTATTACGAAGGATCAGCAATTAGCGACGTACATAACAAATGCGATAATGCTTTGACCTTTGCCAAGTCCCATTCTAACCAAGACCCAGTATCCCTTATTCCATAATTCCTGAATCCCGAGGGCCAATACGCCTCTAATTTCGCTTTAACGAACGAAACTTCCGCCCTTAGTCCCTTCTTGATAAGGGAAAGCTTCTCCACTAATTACAAAAAAGTAGGACGAAAATGTAGGTAGGTACGTAAAAAGATTAATTATTATTTATTTTTTGAATAGTATATATAGAGGACAGTTATGGCGCAGAAGCATAAACGTCCCATTTGAGAAATAGAAATATTTATTTTAATTTTTTTTTCGCTCTGATGTCGAGACAAAGAGCGGCGTTGAGTTTGCCAGAATCGGCGGAAAGTGTAGGACAGAGTGTCTTACAACTAGGTTCCATTTGCACAGCAGGGTTGCTGTGTGCGGGATAAAGTGGAAGCTGATTTAATTTTGATTTAAATAGTATACTCGTATAGTCAAATAAGTTAATATTACTGTTAGCAACAATGTTATTGAAATTGCGGAAATCATGACACACTCAGGGACAGTTCGGACGAATTCGGGCGAAAAGCGGAAAACGGAGTGTTTTGACACTAGGTGCTCAAGTAAACAATCAATTGCAAACGTTATCGAGGAGTTAAAATAAATTATAGATAAAGAATGTATTATTTTTAATAAAACATTTCTTAATTAAGCTGTGACGAAAAATACTTGTGCAGATCATTTTTATAAAAAAAAAAATAATTTGTTAATTTTACTAATATAATTTTTACGTCTTTATAAACTCACAGCTTATTGTGTCTCTGAAGCTTACTCTTTGTAGATGTATTTCTTACTATAAGACATTTATAGCACTAGTGTGCACAGAGGAATTAAAATAGATTTTTTTAAATCATATGTAGCTACTTTATATTATTGAGAAGTATTTCACTGTTTTAGAAGAAAATACAATAAGTCTACCGCCCTACTAAAATAGTCTTGAGATTCGTCGATTCCTTTAAAGCCCACTGTGAGGGAAATCGCCTTTTCATCCCCGGTAATGGCCGTCCTTTCCGGGACATTTTAATTAACTTCGACGGGAGTGCTTTTTTAGTTTCTTAGATGAATTATTGATATCACAATCTAAAGTAAGGAAATTACTTATTCAACTTATTTAAATATTACTTACTTTGTTTTTATTTAAATATTTTCATAGGGACTGTAAAAGCGACAGGTTGCAGGCTCAATCCTCGTTTGAGAAAATTAAATATTTAATATTTACATTTTCTTCTTTCTGAAAACGCTGTATTGACTGACTTCTGCCACTCAGAAAACTTCCAGAAATCGGCGGAAAATGGCTAACTTGTTGGGAGTATCTTAACATAACGTTTCCTCTGCCTACGTTAAGCTAAATAATTCTTAAATAGAATTTATATTATTATAAAAATAGAAAGGACCCATCAAGCATTTTTTAAATGACGTTATCCAGATACTTACACATTACGAGTATATTATACCATACTTTCTGCCATAAAAATTTACCGACTCCATACAATATTACGCCGAAAACTCTCCGTACAGAGGATTCTTTAGCACACATGGCTTACTTTCTTTATCTCCCGATTACGTCATAACGACATAATCGCTTCACGCCACAATGACACAACGAAGCGTAACGCTTTTGTATATGTATGTTACAGCCAAAATGTATCTAAATTGCATAGATATGATATTTCATAGAGAGATATTAAAAAAAATAAAAAACAGCTTCAAGCTGTATCCCGCACACAGTAGGCAAACCAGTGTTAAAACACTCCGTTACCCATTTTCAACCGAATAAGTAGATGAATATATGAATACTTAATATTCTTCTTGATTTCGTTGTAATCTATATTTTATTAGGGGAAAATGTTAGGTATCTGTTTATTTTTACTGATATAGTCTATATATATATAAATAATAAACAATAAACATATTTTGTCTTTACATTTAGTACATCTAACTAAAATGGATAGAGGGAAACTTGAAAAGAATAATAGAAAGCAAAAATATATTTTTTTTATTTCTTATTTATTTGTCCGTATGTATAATAACAATCAACGTCATCATGGTGCTATTTGTTTTCCAATCCACTAAAGGAAAGTAAATCGTTATATTTTATAAAAGACGCGAGCCAAATTATCCAAAATGTATTCATAAGCTAACCACACCCTAATTTAATCGATGTTGACATAATTTAAACGCATAGACAAAACACTGCTTTCTACTCGTTAACCATAATCACAACACGTTTAGTGATGTTTTATAGAGACTTTAACCTTTAAACTGGTTTAATATTAATGAGTTAATACATCACTATATCGTCGAGGAACGCGCTAAAGAGTTATCGACTAAAAAGGTTTTGCTTCACACTCTGCGGGGTTCCACTGCGTTTGAAGGTCCGACAGACCCCTGGTGTAGCACCTGCCCCTATAGCACGCCACACGACACAATTATAGCTTACCGCTTCATACAAATCCATACAATTATAAGCCATATGCCATACAAATTAGCTCTGTCTTTAAATTATATTGTGAAACTAAATGATATTTCTTAAGAGCCGAGTCGTGAGCACAATTCATTCCGCATGTCATCATCCAATAAAATAGTACAACTGGCGCAGCATACTGACAGCATACTTCACGATATGACCGAATGTGACTTTTACGATCTACCTAATATGTATATGTGTGACTGTAAACGCGATAAGTTGTGGGTTCGATTTTTCTCTCTGGTCTGGTCGAGGTAAGGCGCTAAAGTGTTGAGTTCCGCCTTTCAACACATGCCTCCAGAATTCATGAAACAGTGAAGTTGAAATAGAAAAAATAATAATCTGGATGGATTTGAAAAAATCCAGGCAAGAACAATTTGAAGAAAGTATGTATGTCCAGTAATACACAAATAAATTATGTCTTCTGTAAATTAAACTAAACTAAATTTGATACTGAAAATTTGGCGAGAAACGGTGAACAGAGTATCTCAACACTAGATTCCCTTTGCCTCTGCATTACAATGCTATGAGCGTGATACAGCTAAAAAAAACAAATATCTACATGCATATCTTAGAAGACTATTACTACACTGTCACGGCACTAAGGAGTCCCGCTATGCAAACACGCGGTTTCAACAATCGACCGTACGTACGTACGTCCATACAATTGACTTACCATAAAACAGAGACAAACAGACAGCATGCACCATTACGCATCGAGTATTTACTATAGCCAAATATACACAACCATAAATATTTATCAGAATCTCGTTAAGTGTGTAATTTATTTGATTTGACACCACCGCGATTTATTACGTTCTGGAGATTGGCGTCATTTCAAAGAGATGCGAATCGTATGAACTGCGTAAGTAATAAAATCATTAATATTATAGCCTCCTCGTTCCGCGTCGGTGTAACGAGTTCTGACTACAAAGATAAAAGTGTCAAACGTCAATATGTTATATTGCGCATGCGCATGTTGTTTTATATTTAGTGAGTAAAGAATCTTAAATACGACTATGTCAACAATCCATCTTAAAAGATTCCATGGCTTGTGATATGTAATGGGTATTTTCTATGCCTATTTCATAATCATAGCCTAGGGACAAATAGGTTTGTTTTTACTTATTACCAAGAAAAGAAAATCATGCCGTATCCCGCACACATCAGGGTACGCAGTGTTAAGACACTCCGTTGCCCATTTTCCGCTGAATCGGTCGAGGCATTACGTGTTGAGTGGTGGAACTTAGTGCTGGGCTCTCGCCTTGTTACCAGAGCGAAGAATTGAAAACATTAATCAATAACACTTCATTTGCTCGAGTGGGGATCGAACCCACAGCCGTCACGTTACACTCACACCCTTTTGCCCCTGTGCCACGATGGCCTCATTTATATTTTTTTTTCAGATTCACGCTGCATCCCGCACACAGCAGGGTAGGCAGAGGAAACTTAATGTTAAAACAATGCTTTCTCCACTTTCCTCTGAATTCTGGAATCATTGCGTGTAGAGGGGCGAAACTCAACGCAGCTCTTTCCCTCGACACCAGAGCGAAAAAATGAAAATACTAATCAATAACCTTTCACTTCCTCGAGTTGGGATCGAACCCACAGCCGTCGCGTTACAGTCACACCCATGCGCCGTTGCGCCATGACGGCCTCATTTATGTTTTTACTTACTACCAACAAAAGATTAAAAAATAAATATTTTAGCTGAATATTAAAAATACTCATAATGCTCCGTATCTGCGAAACTCATCATATAGAAACATAACAATAGAAAGGCGAGGTTATGAATATCACAATGCTGTATTTGTATTTTTACAATTACCATTACCTATTGACTGGCACTCCCTCGGTCTAGAACCGGCAAGCGCTTAAAATATACATTTTATGCTTTCGAAATTCATTTCAATTGTTGATTTTGTATTTTAGCATTATATTGTTTTGTGAAACTTGTGTACATTAACATGATAAAGACCACCCGGCGTGCGTGTAAGCGTGGCCTCTGACGGCGGCTGGTTCTCCTCAGAACAAACTGACAAACCAAATAAACAGTCGCGCGCTCGGTGGAGGGAAACGGTCACATTTGATTTTGTTTCTAGATTTCATCAGGAAAAGCTAGGGCCCGTAGATTTCAATCGATTTCAAGCGAAATTAAGCCTATGATAAGAAAGCTTTAGGCCTTGTTTTACATGCTAAACAAAGATTAAATTTTGCCTAGATTAAATTGAGTCTTTTTTGCTTCACCCTGTATCTGGTACATAGAAAAGTAGGCGTAGGCAACCCGGAAGCCTAGTGTACATTCCGTTTCCGCTTTCACACTTGCCGCCGCCAGAATTTAAGGCATTGCGTGTTGAGTGAAGGAAAGGTTTTCGCGGAAAAGAAATGGATGACCCTAGTACTGGTGGTGTCGTAATAGGCGACTAAAGTACGAGTGGGAGAGTCACGTCACCAGCAATGGCAAAACGCATGAGCAGATTCGACCGGATCATTACCACCCCCGGCATTTATCACCGGCGTGAAGTAGTGGCTTTATGACACTGCGTTTCGCATTAGGTAATGCCGGGCTCCGGTGCCCAACCACCTCAAAAGCTGGCAACGCACCAGTAGCTGCTCTGGTGTTGGTAGGCGTGCGGCGTTGATCACTTACCATCAGTATGCTCGTTTGCCATGTCTTTTTTCATAAAAAAAGGAAATCAACCCTATGCCTCGTTACCAGAGCGAGAGAATGAAAATAATAAATATTTCATTGCCCTGAGTGGGAATCGAACACACAACAGTCGACTTTATAGTCGTAAATTAAGTTATAATAAGCTGACGTATATAGCTCTATATGATAGATTATAAGATATACGAATTTTTACGTTTATCTTAAGAAATTCAAATAAA
This sequence comes from Heliconius burneyi, assembly GCA_018247715.1. Classification (NCBI taxonomy): domain Eukaryota; kingdom Metazoa; phylum Arthropoda; class Insecta; order Lepidoptera; family Nymphalidae; genus Heliconius; species Heliconius burneyi. The sequence continues at coordinate 5,978 of DWGR01002067.1, forward strand.
TGCACATTTTAAAAGAACTTGAGTGAAGTTGAAAGGTTCAAATAAAATATGCTAGTGCTCTTTTCATCATTAAATTTTATATCTGTAAATCTCTGTTTATGAAATGTCCCTTACTGGATACAAAATATTAAGACACGCTAAAAAAAAATTATATTACTCCTACAGATTCAACATGGACATTTAATATTAAAAATGTAAACATTGAACGTTTGCCTGTAGTTATGTAACTCTTGTACACCCGTTATTTATTTAAGCACAAAGCTACCACAGTAAATTGGATATATGTAGCATTTTTAATACTTCCATGAATTTCCAACGCAAATATTTCATTCTATTTTTATACGAGCTTGTGTGTGAAGTAGAATTTTGTAACAGATATGCTTAACGTGTTAAACTAATGTTTAAAGATAGAGAGAGTATGCTATTTAACTTTTAAAAGATGATTATTTGAAATTTTAACGTAAATTTAAAAATCAATAGCTCTGTAAATACAAATAAAATCTATACTATATCAAAATTCTGTTGCCATTGTGGCGTAGTGAAATACTGTGTAGTGCTACTACGTCCCTGCACTGAACATGGAGTTTTAAATTCGAATAAAAAATAATCTGTGAGTGCTTTAACACTAGGTTCTCTCTGCTATATTGTTAAAAGATTAATTTATTAATTAATCCTAGTTTTAATGTTTTATAAACCAAAGAAGTGAAGTACATATTGTTTTTAATGCAAATCTAACACCATTTCGTTCTTCTAACAAAAATACGACAGACGGGTACGCTATCCCAAAAGGGTATATTTTATTTAAATATATATATATATATATATTAGTCGTACAATTGTTGTACACAATATATAAAAAAAGACTGGAGGTAATTCGCATATACAGCGAGACTTACCAACTTTTAAAAAAAGTAAAAGATATTTCAATTTTTATTTTATATCCCTAAATTTTTCCACTTCTAAGCATCAATTAGGTATTACAAATTGACATAGATAAAGTGACGTTTGTATCATGTATCTTTTTCTTTTCCAACTTGAATATAGATACTAACACTAAGTATAAAGACGAACATACGCTAGTCTAAGCGGGGCTTACACTGGTAGCATCACGCAGTGCAGCTAGTAATCATAGAGTCGAAATATATATCAATGCCATACAATGTAAAAACACATTTATATTTTTCAACGAGAGCATTTCTGAAATAAAAATTCAGCAAAAGCGTAAAACTATCACGTTCTTACTTAACGCCACTCAAAAAATGCTATGAGGACATTATCACCATCAAAGGGAAAATACAGAGCTAGGAAACTCGGTAAATGCAATGGGGAGACTAGACGAAAAAAATTGTTTCCGACGCCGACGCGTACACACTATGACTAGAAATAAATATGGTTTTTATAGCGCCACAGTGTATTTGATATCAGCGTTACCAAAAAAATTATATGGCAGCCCTGTTGAAATATATTATTATTTATAAACTTTCAAGTGTTAATGAAAATAACACTTGAAAGTTTATAAATAATGAAATGAAAAAATAAAATAATTCTAGACTGACATTCGTCATCACTGTGATTATCCGATTTGCCTTGACGATATAAAATCACTATCATCAGAAAGACGGTCAAAGACTACCCACGGTTTAATTTTATCTATGTGTCATATTTGTCAAAAACTCATTATTTTATATAGATTTTAGAACTTTGGTAACCTTCTTATTATTCTCTCTTTTTATATTATCTCTTTTTTTTCAAATATATTATATATAATTTTATTACGAATTGTTTCTTTATTTGCGACTTTATTCTCTATATCTACGCTTAATGACTTTAAACGCGTGCGCCGGGAAACGGCACCAGGGTGATTAACCCTATCGCCGTGGGTGTCTAACCGGCACCCATCGCTATGGGTGCGTCTTTGGGGGGCATATAGCCCAATGAGGACATTGCGCCCGCTGTGCAGGAGCGCAGAGGGAGGGGAATTTATTCGGGGGGGATTGGAGTGAGCTATGAGCCACCTGGGCGGTCAAGCTCAGCCGGGTGAGACCCACGGTTGCCCGAGGGAGGCCCAGCTTAAGCGACCAGCGGCCGAGGTGGCAGCTCAGGAGTTAGGATCGGGATTGGAATCAGGGCAAGGGAGAAGGTCCCTCGGAAGACGTCGCACGTCGGGGGGCCGCGTGTGCCACGGCGCGATGCTACGTAGGTGCAGGTGGTCTGAGACATCGGCGCGGCCGAACGCGGTAGCCGCGAGCCGGCCGATGTGATCCTCCAGGCTCTCTATTTTAAGGTCTCGCTGAAGGGTGGAGTTTCGGACGAAGTAGGGAGCCTGGGTGACGCGCCTGAGGGCGACGTTTTGGACCACCTGCAGGATGTTGCGTTGGTTAGCGCTTGCCAGCGCATACCACGCCGGGGCGGTGCAGGTAAGATGCGGCCTGACGTACGTCTTATAGAGGGACAGCTTCAGCTTCAAGGGAAGACGGGACCGGAAGAGGGGACGCAGTAGGTACAGCGCAACCTTGGCTTGCCTTTGCGGCCCTCTTGATATGCTCTGTCATCGAGAGCCTCTTATCCATCACGACACCGAGGTAGATCGCGGAGGGCTTCCATGGGATCTGCTGACCCTGCAGACTCAACGGAGGACTGACTCAATCCATCAAAAACGTCACTTTTTATAGCCGTTCCCTCACCTCTTATAAATAATTATGTGGGTATTATTATTTTATTTTCTAAAATACTGTCACACTGACAATTGTCTTACAATTATTTATCTTTTGTTTGGAAATGCTATTTTTCAATCAGTATTATTTGTTTTATTTTATATTTTAATAGATTTAAAGTAGACATCATTACAAAATCTGAGGCCTGACAGAGACAAGTCCTGGCGCAGGAGCACAAAGTGTGACTGTAAACGCGACCGGTTGTGGTTTCGATATCCACTCGAGGAAATGAAATATTTATTTAAATTTATAAGTCTAAAATGCCTCCAGAATTCAGCGGAAAATGCGGAACGGAATGTCTTATCACTAGGTTCCCTCTACCTATCCTGCTGTGTGCGGGATAGAGCGTGAAGCTGATTTATTTTATTTTTAAAATATAAAAAAATTCCGAAAAAACGGGAACTAAATAATATGTGTAAGGTTTGTTTTGTTTTTAGATGTTCTACTAAATAGTGATGCATTTGGGACACGCCTAACAAATCTCACTCGAGGGAATATTTGGATTTAAAATGAAGGAATTTCGTGTGCGGCTCTGGGTTCTATCATTTATCAAGGAATATTTTTTAGCACGCAAAAAGAGAAAAATATTAATATTTCTTTTCGTATTTAATCAAAATTTCCAGAATTTATAAATTAAATAAGACTTAATATTTAAGAAATTATGTTATTATTGTACTTTGCAGTGTGAAAATATAGTTTAAATTTATGCAATTTATAGAATATATAAAAATAAATTAAACAAAGGCTGAGCTAAAAATAAACAAGCATTTTCACAAAGACGTTTCAATACGTATCGCACTTTCGCAACTTGGCGAGATCCAGGTACGATTGTTGGAGACGCAGAATGCAACTAAATTGCTCTTTCCATGGTTGAGTCGACGCAGAAACGCATACATATTTGACAATGTTGCATTTTCTTCAAAATAAAATAATATGTATTTCCATTTTTATTTTATCTACGTAGAATTGTCGTATTTCTTATTTTAGTGTAAAACGATATATCGTTTTACAATGTTACTAGGTATATCTTAAATAAAATCGTGTAGAATTATAAGATTTCTTAAAATCATTTAAAAAATACTTTTAATATACACTTATATATTTTGTATGTTCTTGTCAATATGCCAAAATGTTAGTTTGCGCAAAAATAATACCTAATTGAGGTTGAAGTTTTACATAGGACAACGTACTCGTCTAAAAAGCATCCCTTTAAGATCTACCCATCACTTTAAATCGTAAAACATAATATTTAAAACAGAAAATACCAACTTCAACCAACGAACTAAAAAGCTAACCCTATATTTACCCTAGGTGATTAAATGTACGTGTACCTTTTTATTTGTACGAACATAACATAGATAGAAGACGTAATGCTACGAAAATCAATGCTCAAAGTATGTTATTATAAAACAAGTATCAACATTGCACTGGTCTATGATTGTGTTAAAAAAATGTATCTTGCTTTTGTAAAATATTTTTGTAATTTCGTTTCGTAAGTGATAGATTAGATTCAATATCGATAGTGCTCGACTTCTGTTTATTGAATGGGCAAACAGAGTCGAGTCTTTATTACACATGAGATATCACGGAGAAACGTTTGACTCCGGCGAAATGTTTTTCTCCTTTCTCGAACAATATTATAAAAATATATTAGTATAGGTGTTCGTAATCTAGCTAACTTGTTTACAGCTGAGAATGAGAAGTGAATCAGGTTATAAGTGCAAAAATCTAAAATTAAATTAGCTTCACACTGTATCCCGCACACAGCAGGGCTGGCAGAGGGAACTTAGTGTTAAGACACTCAGTTCCCCACTTTCTGCCAAATTCTGGAGGCATTGCGTGTTGAATCGCAGAACTCAACGCCGCGCTTTGGCTCGACACCAGAGCGAGGAAAATGTAAGTATAAGCATAAATAAATATTTCACTTCCTCGAGTGGAGATCGAACCCACAACTATCGGCCTCTGTAATAAGTGTAAAACGATGATTGTGGGTTTGTTCTCGATGGAAAAAGATATGCTAAATTATATTAGAGGAACTGCAGCATATTTGGAATACTAGTTTGTTTTTTGAGAATAAATTTAAACAGAAATGGGATAGCCCAATAAAAATACCTTAAATTATAGAAAAACTATTAAACTTTAATAATAATAACTATCAAAGAGAATAAAAACCAGGAACATAACAAAATGTTTCGAAAATTAAAAAAAATACAAAATCTAAATTTGACTTAGGGTGCAGGTAATTTGGAATATGTATAGTTAATTTATGTGGACACGGGTGAACTATGAGGAATAACAAGAAGCGAATTTCTGTCTTACTATCTGATGGCACTGACTCCGTTAGATCTATTTGCAAATTGCAAGCCAGCAACCATGGTGGAACGGCGACAGTAAATATATTTTGATTAAATGGGTTTATGCCACCAACTCTGAAACCATTAGGAGCAATTTCAAAATTTCATTCATTAGCAGCAATTTTTCAAAATTGGCACTTGATGTACTCTTTTCCGAATAGCTCAGCAACATCAAATGGGCTTAAGAGTCTATCTTAGTTACCTTAGTTAGTCTTCTCAGAGAAACATCCGAACTTCTTCAATGTAGTAGAATTATAGGGGTCCATGAAAGAGCGGTCTGGCGTTTGAACTTTATACGAACAATGAGGTGGTAGTGACAGGATCGTTACGTAATGCCGTTTTGCTAGACCTCATGTTCTTAGTGCGACTGTAAAGATCATCGAAAATTAAGAGTACAGGGGATGACTCCATTGGTTTCTTTTATTCTACGAAGTGTTGAAGCCATTGCGTAAATAAGTGAATTTGGATCCATCTCAATGGATGTGATTTCCTTAAAGACCCTCTTTCAGCTGACGTAATTGTTCCTATTTGTTCTGCTAAACGGCGCAAGTCCATTCTCGTCAGCCCATAACACTTTTTCTCTATTGTTAATATGTACTCCTCTAGTACGTTTTCAATATCTTTATCGAAAACTGGCCTTCAACCAATAACTTTATTCATTATCAATTTATTCGAAGAGTCTTTATCATTGACAAATCGAAAAAGTGTTGACCTAGGAACGTTGAAATGTTTAGCTGCTTTTAGGAATCCTATTCTCTTTTCTTGAACAGCAGCAATAGCTGCGGCCATATCTTTCTTTTCCCACCTTTTTCTCGTTTTGTATTTATGAGATGTTGCCAATTTTAAAAAAGTACAGAATAATTAATGTCTACTTATAAAAATGTTAATATAATTTGGAATATTCCAAATTATGCTCACTGTCGGTATTCTACATTAACAACTTACCATTGGAACCGAAAATTCCGTGTGGCATTTTTATTGTAAGAATATTCAAAAAATTTAAGTTATATAATAAACTAACAAGGTCACTTAGTAGTTTAAATAACATCAATGAAGATTTACTTATTACAGTAAATGGTTAACACTGATTGCATTCGTACCGAAAAAGTTTTCAAAACAGGCGTCTTATTCCCTTCGTGCTGGTAGCCGGAATGTCACGATGGCTTCCTGTTTTAATACTCAATGACGTCATGTGTCTTATGACGTTGTGCTTATGGTTAAAAAATACAGATAGCATTTATATTTATTTAGATAACGGAGTATTCCAGGTTACCTGCAGTATCCCAAATACGCTGCACTTGGTCTATTGTTTCTCGTCTCGTAAGGCGCGGCGTCGAGTACGGCTCAGAAATATTTACATAGGTATGTGGTATCACATATACGAGTATGTACCTATATTTTATGTAAAGGTAAAAGCGTATTACTATAAGATTAATTACCATTAATTTTTCATTCTCCCTACTCAATTAAAGTCAATTACATAATCAGACTTCTTCAACTTAAAATGACTTCAAGTAAAACCACTATTTGCAACGTTAAAGTGAAAATGCAAAATACATAACATTCATCTAATGACTAAACAAGCACTTAAAGCCAATTGGAAAGCGACTTGGCCCGTGATCAGAGCTTGGTGTCCTGAAGTTTTATTACTAAAGTGCAAACTATTTTTGCTGTTTTCGTTTCGTTGTGGAACGACGTACGACACCATGGGTAACGTGCCTTCATTATCATAACCTGGACATGAGCTCAATAAATATTATTTAACATACTTATTTTATACAATAATATGTATAATGTATTGATGTGATTTACATTTCGCAATTTAAAAAACCACTTACCTATTTCAGGATTGTGGGTCAACGGGTAGTACAATTTATAAAAACTTACAAAATGAAGTTTGCATTCTTTTGCATGAAATGAACTACTATACGTCTTCATTACATGTATTACAATTATAAGTTAGTTATAGTTTTTATCTTTTACATAAATATAAATTTTCCTTTTTTTAGATTTATAAGGTTCTGAACGTCTAAAGATAAAAATGTACCATACCTATATAGGCTATAGAAGTTCCTCAATAAACGGACTATTCAAAACAAAAATATTTTTTTTAGAAAAGTTTTGAAAATAAAGAAAATGTAATTTTATTATATTTATCTTTACGATGAGTTTTACATTTTCATTAGTATTGTATAAGATGCAGATGTAATACACCTAAATATATAAGTTGTTACCAGGGCGAAAAAATGAAAATATTAATAAATAATAATGAATACCCACGAGTTTAAATCGAAACCACACCTTGCGCTTACAGCACAACGCTTTACCATTGCGCCACGAGGTGACGGTGCGGTGTCAAATATATGCAAGTACAAATAAAACTAATTATCCCGCACACAGCAGGCGGAGAAAACCGAGACAAGGAGTACGACAGGAGTGTTAAGACACTCCGTTCCTTGTTTAATCAAGTACATTATTATATACAAAATTAATTATATTAACACATAAATAACAATTAAAATTGAAAAACAAACCGCTTACAGATTAAATTCAAATCAACATGTCACTACTACACCTACATCATAGTAAAAGCCTTTCACCAAATCGTTGGAGCGTAAAATAGATTTTTTACTATAAAAGTAGTCCCATCAGAGGGCATTATGTGAGAAGTGATGGGGTATTAGCCAAGAGCGCGATGCAGAGGAAATAGCGCCATCTCACGCCTGATTGCTGCGAATTATGGAATTCACGATTTATGATTCGCGGGATTGAACCTGTTAAGTGGAGCACTCGTCTTCGTATTGACTGGAATTGCTTTGTAGAGTGGTATTGGTGTCGCTTTAAAATATGATAAACGTATTGAAGTATTGGTTTCATTTGACTTGGTTAAGAAGTATGTGGAAAAGATAATAAATATGTTTATCTGCTATACATAACTATTATCTTTTTCTTTATTTATATTTTAGATTATTAAATAATTATATTATTAAATACATTTTAAAAACATAGCCTTTAGAACTTTATTAAAAAATATGTGTAAATATTTACATTACAAATAACGTGAAAAAAAGTTTGTGACCTATTTACATAATTGGTTCACCGCGTTCATATCGCGGCTAAAAATAAATGCACCCTTAAGAAAGGTCAAGCGCCATACAAAGTTTAAAACTGAGGTTCAAAGGAAGTTCAAGAATAAATTACACGCATCGTGACATCTACGCCTTAAATGTCTCAGCGGGTTCATTTGAGTATTTTGATGATTCTTGTTAAATGTATATTATACCACCCTGTTCAAAAAGTAAATTGACTTTGTATTTTTAAGAAAAAATATTTATTTATTTATCAATATTTATGTTGTCCCCTTCAAAGTAATCCCCCTCAGATACAATACACTTATGCCAACGGTTTTTCCAATCGTCAAAGCACTTCTC
>DWGR01002068.1:0-14470 GCA_018247715.1 Heliconius burneyi
CCCAAGAGAAGACATTTGGGATGACAAATGGCCAGCTTGACAAAACACCAATTTCATATCATATGTAAGGATCTGATACATAATTATACCTTTGTTTTGTTGCTGTGAAATCGAGTTTGTGCTTCTTAAATCATAAATGACACCTTTCATTCCAACATTGACAACAGTATTTAAAATCGCCTCATCTGGTCGACAGCGGCGATGTTTAGGTCCATATAACGGCTGTCCTGCTCTCATTAATACAGCCTAAAATCAGTCAAGGGTTTTAGTTTTGAATTGTATAAGACAATACCAGGAGAGGCAGAGCTAACCAGCATATAATATTAAAATTCTCCGTAACCCCCGTACTGTCAAATTTTAGAGAAATTGCATTGTTTAGTGGCAGTGTCTTAATAATAGGTTCCCCCTGCCTACCTTGTACAATATACATCCTGTTAAACTACTTTTATAATAGTTATTATAAAGTATATTTATGGTTATATGTGTTATTTTATATTTTCATTAATAACATTAGATATCGCATGTTCAACAAGTTGTGGCAGTCCAGTAAATAATCAAAAATAAGATCCAATCAACCATCTAAGTTGTGCAGATTTGATTTAATGATCTTTCCTGCTAACTTGTGGATGACTACAATTTGACAACTGTACTGGAACAGATTATTTTTTTTACTTCATGTCTGGAGTGTAAATAGAACATGTTAACAGTAAGACTCTATCCCACTAAGAGCTCAAGAAAATAATTATTTAAATTTACTATATATTTTACACTTGTTTTATTGCAAGTTTAATAATGTCAACTATTACTTATAGCTTCAGTTCATTTTAAATTATCTATAATAATACCATTAAATGACATCAAAATAAAAGTGGGGTTGACAGGTAACTGGCAAATCAGAGCTCAATATAAACAAACATGGAGAATGATGGAGGAGAGTTTTTACCTTAGAGGTGTGTTACAGTAAAAAACAAACAAACATAAGAAAAATATTAAGCATCATAATACATAAGCTAGTTGCTGTAGAGATGTAAAGCTAAATATTAAAAAAAATATATTATTATCTAGGAATGTTAAGTATACAGGCAGAGCTTACACCATTATTATGTCTATAAGAGAGTACTGGAAACCTTCCTCCTTGTCTAAAGCTAGCCGCAGCGGCTAATGTTTCATCATCAATGATTTTGGGAACCACCACTCCTTTGCCATATGCCGGGCAAACTGTGTAGTGTTGATTGACTCTTGATATACGCCATTCTTCTGATGCTAGTATTTTTGTAAACTCACCTTCATTACTAAAATTGTAGAATTTACATGTGGACAAAGGGCTATTTATATATTATACTATGTATTGTTAGTCATGGCTTCTACCGCTTTTAAGACAAAATGATTTATTTTCTCATTTGAATTACTTGATACCATGACCTAACAATATTATCTTTTTAAAGACAATATCCACATTTTGAGAATATCTTTTATTTCTAATATATATTCTAAGTACAGACAGTTTTATTATATGTATGAATTTACTGATAATTTGTTTGTTGACTTTTATATGGCTTACAAGTTTTTTTTGTTTAACCTTCATGTTATATTCTGAATACAGATAGGGATACAGCATTTTCAGACCGTATTTTCCCAACATTATGTCTGGAGTGGATAAACTTAGGCTTAGTCAAGTTACCAGAGCCAGGATGTGAAAATAACTCATCCCCTCAGATGGGAATTGAACCCACAACTGCCATGTTTACAGTCAAATATATGTACCGCTGCACCACAACAGCCTAAAAATCATAAAAATTATCATTTAATTTTTTTTGTCATATTTTATTTATATTTACAATGTATATGAATTCCCTATATCAAAACATTACTTATAAATATTACTTGTATTATAGTTTACCTGTACAATGTATATCCATTCTCCATAATAGGGTGCATGTGTCTATAAAAAAATGGGTAGAAGAGACTAGGGTCCTGTATGTTAGAAAGATTTTCAAGTGTCTGTGCCATTAGATTTAGTTCTGTTGTATTGCTGATGTCCAATTGGAATATCCTGAGGTCTTTGCATTTTAAAAATAAGGATCCCCCTTGAACTATACCTCCACTAATTTTGTTTTCTTTTCTTTCTATACTATCTATATTTTTGTGAAGCAACTGTAAAATATAAAAGAAATCTAGTTTGATTTACAATTGATATTAAGCTAAAAAAGATAATGTAATGTAAGTATTTTTAGTCCAATATAAAACTCTAAATACTTCTAAGAATTCTTCTCGTGTAAAGTAAATCTTCATAATAATATTATGATAAAATAATATTATTTTTGTATAAAACATTATACAATAGTTAACTACAGTAAAAGTATAATATACATGAAATAAACGTGTTATAATATACTTATAGCCCTTACTATGAAACCTACCCATAGTTCTCTTACGCCTTCTTTTCTGGAACTTAAAATTAGGTGATGTCCAGTGATGCAGACTGTTCCATCAACATTGTCATGATGAGGGTATTTTAAAATAACACCATCTAATTTATTAATAAGTATAAGCTCTATAAATTCCATTAGACCGAATTAAAACTTACTGAATTAACTATGTTATTGTTTAAGTTTTCTCATTATTACTGCAACTGACGTTTAATTTAACCATCTGACATTTACTATAATACATCAAGGTAATACATGGCGGTGACAGTCCAGTACTTAGAATCGAAAAAAATATATATGGAAAGTAGTGCTATCTACTGTATAACGCGATACTGTATGATGCAGAGTTGATATAAATATATACTAGATGTCGTTATAAAATTCATTATTACGGTTCAGTGAAAATTTGTACTGCTAAATAAATATTTACGGCATAGTGTACCATGTATATAAATCTGTAAAAATCATTTTTTTATTATATTAGTAGGTACGGTTCCGTGGTAGAGGCACGACACCTAGCGTAGAGAACGGGTGAAGTAAAAATAGCTATAATACATGCAACAAGAATCAAATTAACTAATTAGAAAAAAATATACGGTATATATCATCTTCTTACTTAAACCAAATTTATTTCGCATTTATTTAATTTTTATTTTACTCCATAACGATTTATGTCGTGGCAGCACAGGCGTTTAACTAACTCCAATTATTTATATATTTGTAATCTGTATTACAGAGCACATTTGAAAAGAAAGAGATGGCAGGAAGTTAGATGTACAGTTGTAAGTGAAAGGGATAGGAAATAATAATTTCAATGTAAACAAAAGGAACACAACACTTTCAAAGTACGGCGTGACATAGGTTGTGCTGTGTAGCTCCATCTGTGCTCTAACCGACATACTAAAGATAGAAAGATATAGTTGAATATAGTAAAGACAATTTTGCTATAGCAATGTGTAATGTGTGATTTCGTGCGTTAGTTGTTATATTTTTGGCTGGAGTTATTAAATTGGTGACATTAATGGAAAGACAAAAGGTTGTCTAAAATCATAATAACTCAATATCAAGATATTTATTGCTTAAAACGCTAAAAAAAGCGAAACGTGCGGTGAGTTTCTTCATGAATTTGTATGATTGTATTGAAAGTAGATAGGTAAGTAGCTGGCTGGATTGTTGAGCTTGGGTAATGACCGGTGCTAACATTTACTGTTTGTTATTGATATGTCAGATATAAAAACTTTTTGTTGTCAATGTTTTCATTCAAGTTTATATTTTAATACAATTTTCTTTCTTACTCAGGAGATGGAGGAGAATTCTGTTATTCATATGGAGACAGACGTGTCTTCCACTACTGGTGACGTGCCTGATAGCCAGCAGTCCTCCGAATCACAATCAAATCTTGAAATGGTGGTTGTGGTACAAGTTAGTGAAGAAGAAACAGACAAAGTAAGCTCTGATACAAAGTCTCAAGATAGTACCAGTACTACTACATGTACTGAATCAGAAAGTTCTCCTAAAAGAGATATTCTGTCAGAAAATGAAGTAACTTCTCCTAGTAAAGATAATATTGGTGTGAATGTAGATTTGCAGGAAAAACCATTGCATGCATCAGAACAAGAGGTGCTTCAAGATATACCTAAGAATCCACCTATTGTATCCATTGATTTGCAAAATTCAGATGAAAGTATAGATTCCTCAAATAAAATTAAGGAAAATAATAAAAGTCCTAGTAAAGTAATGTCAAATAAAACAGGGTCTCCTCAAAAGTCACCTGTAAAGGAACCTTCTGTAGAAAAAAAGACACTAACAAAAGAAAAAACTGACAAGTCTAATACAGATAATAAGGAGGAAAAAGCTGATATAACCTTCAACACCTTGGTTAACATGTGTGAAAAGTCAAATGACTCTCAAACTAATTCTGATATTTCAGAAAAAGAGCATAATAAGAGCATAAGCAGAGAACTTAAATCTCTCATAAATTCAGCCAAAGAATCTAAAATAATTAGTGAATGTACACAACTTACAACAAAAACAAGAAAAGCCAGAAATAATTTAGATAGTTTGAACACAAGTTTAAATACATCAGTAGAAACAGAAAAAATTCAAGGTCTCAGGCGTAGTAGTGACAATTCTCAGAAAAGCAATAGCAGTGAAAAGTCAGAGAAGATTATCAAAAGGTCAATGAGGTCACAGAATCCGGAATTTGTGTACAAGGTAAAGCAATTTCTAAATTCTGTAACTGGAAAGTTCCAAAAGGCTGAAAATGATGATGAGGAGCCAAATGATAAAAAAGATGTACAATGTACACCAACATTGCCTTCTCTAAAAAAGAAAAAGCTTGGAGTACCTTTGCCAGAGTTGGTAAGTATGTTATATTACAAGAATCACCTTTGTACTGTATGTATGTAATATATAGTATTTTATATTACTTTTATTCTTCACAATATATGTAATAATTTGATTAGCATTTTTTTTAACATCCATAGAGTCCAGGCCAAAATCATATGCTGAGGTCGGATCCATACTGTTGGAGGTGTCATTGGCAAGTAGAGCATGCAGTCAGTGAAAAAGGGCATCCACCAATGCAGTGTACAGTCTGTCCTAGATCTTTTCATTTTAAATGTCTGTCAGGTACAGAGAGAAATAAAATAACATTTGATAAGAGCTGGGTCTGTTCGGAGTGCTTGTCCATTTTGAATGCAGAAAGCTCTGAGACTAGGTAAATGTTTTAAATATAAAATCTTTTATTGAAAATATAACATAATAGATAGAACCAGGCTTATTAACTATAACAATAGATTTCGCTTTTAATTTTTTTAACTTCCCTAGTGTAAAAGACTAGGTTCTTTTGCTAAGTTTTCTGTTAAAATATTTTATACCCTTCTTTCTACACAAGACAGACTTTTTGAGACATTTTTTTGATAATTGGGGAGCTGAACAGCACCTTTATCTGAGTGATGAAACAAACAAAATTATAAGGAGAAAGCCAGACAGTGTGTTGCAGCTCAATTATGAACAGTCTCAATATAACATTATTATTAAGTAACAGTGAAATTGTGGTAATTTTTTTAAATATTTCTCTTCCAGATCTCCAGCAATGAAGAAGATTAGTCTAGGACATCTATGTGAACTTCTACAACATGCTTTAGAACGCATGAAAGATGTGAATGGGGTAAATACTTTGCCTATCACTAGGACAAATGTTTATTATTTCTATAGTAATTATTGGTTGTGCAATGTGAAAGTCCCTAATAAAATATTAGAATTCGGCCATTTTCATTATATTTGCAAGTTTCCATATTGCACAGTAACAAATAAATATACAAATTTAATAAAAGCTTAAAGTATGATTATTTGTAATAAATTTGTAAATGTAATATTTTTAGGTTATTACAATTAAAAATATTTTTTGACAATAAGCAAATTTACCAAGTAATCATTATTTTAAGCAAATCTGACAATTTGACATAAACGAGAATAATTTTTTGACATAGTATCATAGCTTCATGACATGATTTCGTGTCCGCGTTTCATATGACAAAATGGCGTCCGTCGTGCGTTATTTCTTCTTACGTTTAGATGACGTAAAGATATATTTATCAACTAATATACATATTTATTTTCTTAATATGTTGTTAAAATAATATTTCCTAATATAATCATAATCTCGAAATCGTAATGAGGAATCCACAGATCGTAATGAGGAATCCACAGATCGTATAACGATGCATTCATAATCAACTAATTAAAAATAATCTTTCACTCTTTAAAATTTATTTCAAATAATTCAAATTATAAACGAAATTGATATAAACGTATGCAAAATACACACGAAAAGCAAACGCGTCATTCTCTTACAAGTAAAGTGACCTTGCTACTTATCATAGGCGGGACGGGTATCTGCTATCTCTGTCTAGCGTTAAGTAATCAATAAAGCGGGTCGCCATCTGTCTCGCTCGTCACTAATAATAAACGGTACACGTAGATTGATGTTACGCTACTTCTGCATTTCTCAGTTTGTTATATTTGACATAAATATTAACTAAATTAAATATAGTAAAACCACAGATTTGTTTAATTTAAATAATAACGTTGAAATATTTAACGTTGATTTTGTTTTAGAAATTTATTTCCTTACAAAATAATGATATATTTTCAGTCATCCATTATGCATTCTTCACAAAGAATTTTTTTTAATCTTTTCTATAACTACACTTATGTTTTTTTTTTAAATAAATCAACATAACTCAAAACATAGATATTTCAAATTTATTTTTCTTTATTAATAAAATATTACAGCATAATGTGTATAAAAATAATACAAAAGTAATGTTTTTACGCACATCATATATATATATATATATATATATATATATATATATATTTGCAAATTTATAATAGAAATATAACAACAACTACTATAAATAAACAAATCTTAATAAAATTCTCTAATTACTATAATTCCTTAACAAGAAAATATAAAGGTAGTGTGACCGTTATTGTTAAATATAAAATTGAGTTACTTAATTATATTCATTATCTGTGTAATAGTTAAATCCTACTATTTTACTGAAATTATGAATATGAAAGTTTGTTAATATTGTTTGTTCCACCTTTACGTGAAAACTACGAATTTAGATGAAATTTAACAGTAACATAGTTCATACATCAAAATAACACATAGGCTACAATTTATGTTAAAATGTTGTATTCTTTGGCTATAATAGAATAATAAGTTTAAGCGGGCGAAGCCGCGTCTGGGTCGCTAGTAATATATATATATTTCTATATTTAAGGTGGATCCGTTTCTTAAACCAGTGGAGCGCGAGTCATTTCCTGACTACAATAAATACGTGGTGCACCCAATGGATTTGTCACTTATGAAGGCTAATATTGCTGAAGGCCTGTATGGAAGCACTGAAGCATTTCTTGCTGATGCACAGTGGATATTACACAACAGTATCATATTTAATACCTGTAGGTATTCAAATTACAGTTGTTATTGTATATTATTATATATTAAATATTTATTCATTTTTATCTCAAAAGAAAATTATGGAAACTGTATAGGAATACATTTTGTCCCTTTTATTTGTCTGTATCTTAGTTATCAGAGTGAAGTTAACAAGTTGAAATGACGATTGTCATTTTGTAGCGTAATTATAACCATATTTTCGCTGAACTAAAATTAAGGAATTTATCAAGAAATTAAACTTATACAGAAATTTATGAAAAGGTCCAAGAATTCTAAAATCGTAGGCTTATTATCACAGGAAAGAATTCATTAAAAATTTATATTCTTAGTTTCTATTAAATTAGTGCAGTTGACCTGCATATTTAAGTTTGATAATTTTATGAGTTGTTTTAAGACCGACATGACCTAATAATAATGCATTTGGTATGGAACCATCTATGTGCGAAGTACAACTCACACTTGACCGGTTTCTTTACCTAATTTCAGTACAATCAAAGTTAACAGCCGCCGCCCGTGCCCTAGTCCGTTCCTGTAGAGCAGAAATGGGTGAAATAGAAGCGTGTCCAGAATGCTACGCAGCGGCTCATGCTAGACGAGCCACATGGTTTACGGACGTGTGTTCTACACCACATATTTTGTTATGGTCGAAATTGAAAGGTATTTAATTTTTTTAGCTTTAGGGTAGGCAAAGGGAATGTTACCTTAGTGTTAAGGAAACAGTATTTTAGTACTATGTTACTTCTTTTTTTTACATACAAATGAACTGTATATATATATATTAACTGTATATATACTGTAACTGTATATATATATTACTAATTGATTGATGCAAAACGTAGAAACTAAGCTACTGGACTTAAAAACTTGAAGTTTGGTATGATGTTAGGTTAGGGAGTATAGAGAAGCACTTAGAGGATTTCTTGAAATTACTACGAAAACGATATTTCTATTTCAAAAGTTGCTGGCCTAGCTTAAAGTAATAATAATTATAATTTTTTTAGCTTCACGAATCCCATATAGTAGGACGGGCAGAGGGAACCGGGATGTTTAGTGTTAAGACACTTCCGTTCCTTGCTTTCAGCCGAATTCTTGAGCATGGCGTGTTGAATAGCGGAACTCAACGCACTGTTACCAGATCGAAGAAATGAAAATATTAAGTATCCCAGTATGGGAATCAAACCCACAAACGTTGCTTCTATGGTCATATGCTTAAGCCCCAGCGCCAATTTAATAATAATAATAAAATTAATTCAGGTTTCCCATACTGGCCAGCTAAAGGCATGTCCGTGAGTAGTGCCGGCCTTGTCGACGTACGTTTCTTCGGCGCTCACGATCGAGCGTGGGTCCCCGTGCGCGATTGTTTCTTATTTTGCGAAAAGGACCCAAATAATTTTAAAAGTAAACATCAGGATATATTGGCTAGTTTGAAGGTGTGTATGGAGTATGCTCATAGACTTACTAAGCAATTTTATTTAACTTTTAATTTTATTTAACGTTCTCCTCTGCTACATGCGGAATATAGCACGGAGATAAAAAGGGGATGAACATCAATTACGGATTTTGTATTTCAATAGTATTTAAATTTTTTATTAGACATTCTTTTATATTAAATTTTCGTGCATTTGCACTCAAAACCATATCAGCGCAGTGCAGCGCCACTCTGCCACCCTGCGTGCGTAAAGAGTGAAAGTAAAAAATATTAAAAATATTTTAATACAAAAAATGTATTAATGTTTTAATTAAATAATCATAAGAAATAGTATTATGAATTACGAAAATATATTTTACTTTTATTTCAGGAAGCGGAGCATCATATTCATAATATATCACGCAAATATGGCAAATTCGTCTATCCTCCATTCAAAACACAATTTGACCCCGCAAACATGACGGAACAATTGAAAATAATGGTAATTTTGAATTATAATTAATAATTAGTAAGTGAATATTTAAAAGTTTTCTTTGAAAATTTACAAATAAATGATAACATTATTATCGAATTATATTTTTAAATGTATAAAAAGCGTTACTTTAGTCTTTGGGATAAAATGTGATTGTAAACGATTGTTGTGAATTTGATTCTTACTCATATTAATTGATAGTTAATACTTTAGTTATCAATAGAAAATATTAAATTAATATTATCTAATTAAATCAATATTATCGCTCTGGTAACAGGCCATCTGCGGCGTCCTATTTCGTCAGTCAATGCTCAATGTGTAGAAAATTGGACAGAAAGTGGGACATTGAAGTTTTTAGTACTAAGGGAACCCTAGCCTATCCTGCAGTTTACATAAAAAAAAATGCTTTGGGTTTTATCTATACAGTATATATTTATTTTAGATACCGACATTTGAAGGTGAATTAAGAACACCTGTCAAAGACAAGCCAGCAAGTTCGCCAAATAGCATCAGTAAAGGTAAAAGCAGATCGAATTCCAAGAGTTCCAAAAGCTCTGTTAACGATGGGTAAGATATTTTTAATTACTATATTTTTTTGCAGTTCCGTTGTAGGTATATAGCATGGTAGGCAGGGGAAACGGTAGTGTGTTAGTGTTAACCCAATCCATTTCCCATTTTCCGTCTTTAAAATATTTTATCTCTCTGAGTGGGAATCGAACCTACAACCATCACTTTTACAGTCAGGCGCTATGCATGGCGCACAACAGTGTCGAGGGTATTTATCTATAATTTTCATAAAATCTATATTAATGTTAGTAAATATTCCTTCCAATTTTTTCAGCTACATCAGTGAAAATGGTGAAGGTGAAACACCATTACATAAGATGGCGGATGGTGCTGAAATAGCTCGAGAGGAAGAATATTTTTCTATGGATAAGTAGGTTTTTAATTTTATATTTATTAATTACTTTAAATATAGTCCGACATAAGTTTTATTGCACGCGCGGTAAATTGTTCAGAACGCGTATTTCGATATCTGCACATAGAGACTCCCGCTCACGCCGCACCGATTCCCCGCAAGCCCTCGCTGACCGTGACGGGCGTGTGGCCACACCATTACGAGCGCAACGCTGTCAGTTCATTACTATACAATATGAATATAATATCATATAGCGTCATATATACACAATGACGTAGTAAGGCATATTTATCTAGAAATATTATAATAATTAGTGTGTTAGCTTAATCAACATGCAAAGTCAAGTTTGATAATAGTTCAAGTTTAAATCAACATGCAAAGTCAATAAGCAAATTGAAAAATTAAATAATAAACTGAATTAAAATTATCATACAAATCTTCTTCAACCAAAATTTAATAAAAAGTTTAATTTTAAAAAGTTACTTTAATACTGTATAATACAGTCTGTATTACATAGAAGAATAAAAATGATAATACATGCAAAAAATAATGCATGCAATAAAGTAAAAAATTAAAATTGGCAAATATAAAAGCAATCAAAACGGTAAAAGGCATTTTTGTTTACAATTAATTATATTCTTGTTTGAACCATATTGTGTGAGTGCGGTTGTACTTATAAAGATGTGTGGGTACGAATTTCCTGTAAGAACGTAGCGCTCACACTGACGCACAGTATCTTGTATGGAAAAGGGATACCAGACTAATTTTTTGTATCTTAAAATTTATTTAAATAGTTTACCCAATATTTAATTTTATTTCATATAATCTTTAAGAAGTTTAAATATTGCCACATATTTCTTTATCTATATCGCATAGTATATAAGCTTGTATTGCGCATACTGAATGTTTATGTTGTACATAAGTGTAAATAGGATATACATATGTAAATAAACATCATGTTCCATTAGTTATATAAGCAGTAGTTTAGAATTAATTAATTATGTTACTTTTCCGGTCAGTCTCGATTTTATTCTCGACAATGATGTATGGAACAGTTGATTATTTTTCAATATTTAGATATCCTCATAAAATTTTCGTTTTGTATAATTTACTACAACCTAAAGGTGAACAGATATTTTAATGATCGTATAGGTAAATGTGATTTGCTAAGCGTGGGGGATAACAACATAACAGGGTCACACTGATGGAACGTTTTCTGCGCGTGCGTATTCTGCGCAATTTACCGCGCGTTCTTCCCATATGCAATAAAAGTTGTGTCGGACTATATTCCTTTTTTTTTTAATATACTAGACAGAGAAGATCTAGTACTTTTACACTTTGTTTATGGCTACTTCCTTATTTTAGAATGATAATGTATTATATAAATTAAAATGAAAATAAAAAATAAAATTATATAACAAACTTTTTTTTACAATTGAGATTGTTATTTTTACAGGGAAAAGATTATAGAAATTGAAGTTCCAAGTAAGGAAAAAGACTCAAATAGAAAAAGACGTAGATCTGGTCTTGAGGAAGCTGTTTTAACGGTTATAGAAAGCAGTTTCTGTGAAAAACGACCTAAAATCGATGACAATGATAAAAGTACAACAGATAAAACAACAGTTGCTACTACGGATGATACCGCTAATGACGCTATGGAAGTTGGTGAGAGTATACAAGCAGTATCTGATAAAAAAAACAATGATGAAGTTATAGTTCAATCTAATAAAATACCAAAAGATGTTGATGGTAATAATGAAATGGAAACCAATGTAGATAAAGCACCTCTTAAAGTTACTCTCCAGATCAAACCAACTACATCAAGCATGTCTAAAGATGAAAAAAAGGATAACAAAACAAGTACACCTAAACAACGGCCTATAAGAACAGAAAAATCTACACCTAAGTCCGTTAAACGAAGAAACTCTAGAAATAAATCTTTAAATGGCAGTAATAGTTCAAAAGATAAATCATCGGAAAAGAAAAATGATAGTTCAAATCACAGTGTAGGTTTAAAAGAAAAATCTACAGATAAGAAAAATGATAGTTCCAATATTGGAAAAGATAAAAAGGATTCTAATTCCAAAAAAGAAGAAAAGGCCAATGAAAAGCAAAGTAGGGCTGATTCTAATTCAACGAAAGATAAGATTACATTTGATGATGATACTAGCCTAGCAGTGCTAGCTCGCGAATCAAAAACAAACACAGGCTTACCAACTATTAGTTGTGTTCGCAGTTTGTCCACAACCCAGCAAAATTCATTGAATAAAAATACCGAAGTGATAACTGTCTCTTCAGATTCCAATATATTCACACCTACAAGCACAGATAGTGTTAGGAATGTAAAGGAGGCGGTTAATAAACTGCAAAAACTCAGAAGTGGTACTGAAATGCCGGTGGGAAGGGTAGGGGTTAGAGCTTTCGCTCGCATGAAGTCACCAGAACGTCCGAAACCAAGGGATGATGTTGAAATTGAAATAAAATCCGAGCCAATCGATTTTGATGACGCAGATCGACATTCAGAGAAAATGGATTTAATGAACGCATTCCATTTGCGTCCAGTGAATGCATCTGCATCGAATCTACGAGATATTAGAGTAAACAAAATGATTGTGACGCCCACGACACAGAAAGTTGCCACGAAACCGCTGGAAATACGTGTTAAGGCAAAGAAAACCTTCCCCCAGCCGAGGAAGAATGATGATGGAAGATCGGAATTGAATAGTAAGAACTCTATGGTGTATATTCCTATCCAGCCCCCTAGTACTCAGGCGCCGGTGCGGCCGACGCGCCCTGTAACGGTCAATGGTACTACCAATAATCAAACTATAATAAGGCCACAAGTAACTGCTACTTCGTGTATAGGTAAGAAGTAATAAGTTTTTTTATTGTTATATATATATATATATATATATATATATATATATATATATATATAGCACAGTAGGCAGAAGGAATCTATTTTCCAAACACTCCTTCATTTCTTACCACATTTCCCTCCTAATTCTAGAGAGACATTTCGTGCTATGTTGTGAAACACATTGCTGCGCTTTATCTTTTGGTTCGTGTTAGGTTCTTCCTACCAGAGCGAGGAAATAAAAATAATTTCCTTGTGGGAAGTCAAACCTAGAATCGTTAGCGTTTACAGTCAGACACTGCCGCGCCATGACGTTTTTTTGTATATTTTTTAGAACAGAAATCATAAACTGTCTGTCATAATTATTTACTTGATATTCATAAGTATAAAATATGTCATACTATAGATTGTTGCGTTATATTTTTTTAATTTAATTTGAAAAAACTCATGGCACTTTAATGATCCAAAAGGAGTTTATTCATTCATTTTAACATCACTCTGTCGTCACATAGAGCAGGCTGAACTAACCTAATTTTAAGATATTACGTTCCTTACAACTTAAACTGCTATGATAAATCTTATAATGTTTTTGCATTTAAAGATTTGTTAATATTTTTGTCCATATTACAGGAAGCACAGTAGTCAACATAGTGACAGCGACTGTACCGTCAAAGCCCAACACCATCGCTACTTCCACGCTAGTGACGAACACCATGACAAATCCCTTATGCGTGCCCACAGTAGGGCACGTGCCCACTACTGTCCAAACTGTACCGTTCATAACTTCAGTGAATGGACAATGGACATTCAGTTTGCAACCGATCATGTCGGTTGGTGGTGTTGATGTGAGTATTGGCATAGCAGGTTATCCAAAGGAAATCTGATGTAAAATATATTATACAAATATTATAAACCATTCTATATCAATAAATATAGTTGTGTTTATATTATAGGAAATAAAAATAAATATCTGCAACATTTTAATAAATAGATGTAAATAAAAATAAATTTACACTAACCAGATTTGTCTTTTTCAACAGGGAACATCATCTCCAATGTTAAATGGACTATCAGACAGAAATAACGGCACCATTCTTCCAATAGGAACAAACGTGTTACCTTCGTTACCTACAGCGTTACCAAATTTAGCCCCACCATTACCGGCGTTACCTCCATCGTTAGGACCGCTACCACCGTTACCTGCGTTGCCCGCATCACCTGCGCAAGTTGTACAACCTCAAGTTCAAACTCAAACTAATAATGCTACTGAAAACCCGCCTGTAGTAAGTTTATTATTTAATTTCTCGTGCATTAAAAGTCTCTTTATTTTTTTTTAATGATTTTTGTTAATGTAGACAACTATTTTTGTATTAAAAATAGGTTACATTT
>DWGR01002069.1:0-14466 GCA_018247715.1 Heliconius burneyi
CCGCTGATTCGAAGTTACAAATGTGCGGCTGGGGCGGGCAGGGTGGCTACGCACTAGAGGGATGCGTGGACACTGGCCTGCTTCGGCCGCCACAACCCCATACAAGCCAGCTGGGTACAGTTTATGCGACGAAACGACGACGGAGGAATGGAAAAAGGTGAGAGATGTGATTTTTTTATAACAAGGTATATACAATGCGGATTTTTTTTTAGATTTTTTGTGGTGTTTTGTATTTTTTTCTGGTTATATATTTTTAAGTTACAATTTTGAATGTGGCTTTGGTCCATATATTCTTGAATCTTTAGATTATTTAACTTACCTATTATTACTCTCCATTATGACATAAAGAGATGTTAGATGGCAAAATGGTAGGTGAGGGTTAAAATTTCTTTTATACGTAGAAAATTCCGCAAATCATCTAGATACCTATGGGCTTTCGGATTTTTTAGTTTTGCGGAATTCTGCGTGTGCGTCTGTGTACCTATATAATTGAGTAATATTTAGATATAAATAAACAAAAATACAGTCGAATTGAGAACCTCCTTTTCTTACAGAAGTCGGTTAAAAAGAACACATAAGGTGACTTAGAATATGATTATTTTTCGTCATCCGATATTTATCTTTTAACTTTTGACCAGTTTTTGATTATTAAAGATATAAACAAGTTAAATAAGTTTTTATATTTAAATTTAAATTAAACTAAAAAAAAATAAAGCTGCGTAGTAAAATAAATACATATATAGTGTAAATTCACTCAACTCTTATAATTTTTATTTTACATCAATATTTAAAATTCCCGCGTATTGATAAGCGTAGTAATTATTTAAATAAAAAAAATACAAGATAATTATACATTACATTAAAGGTAATTAATACTACTATAGTAATGTAATCAATAAATTAGTAGTTAAAATACACATAAATATGTGTGTAAAATGCGTGTACGCAGTTTTTAGTTTGTAAATAAATTATTCATATGTTCTTATAAGAAATTATTTAATTGTTAATTAATTTAAATTATTTTTTAGATTCTTCTTAAATTTTACTAAAAACTAGTGGGCTCGCGCGGGGCTTCGCCCGCTTGAAATACATATATTAATAAAGAAATTAAAAACTAAGCATTCAGTCAATTCAGTAAAACAGTTGTATAAAATAACTGTTACGGCAATTAGTAAATTTGTCGAAGTACTTTAAATTGACATTTTTTGTTCGAATTTTTTGTTGAAACTTTTTTGTTTTAGAACCGATTGTAATAAGATGAGCCCTATATGTTTTCGAAAGCTTGCAAAAATCCAATAGCAAAAACCGCATCTAAATCTGTTAAGCCAATTCTGAGATTAGCGATTACATACCCACAGACAAACAGACAAAAATGTTAAAAATCATTGTTTTGGATTCTATTACGTTAATAAAGGTTCCCAATAACATTTTTTTTTATATCTTCCAAGTGAAGACACCGACTCTACACCAACCGACTCATAGTGTCTGACAGACGGTACATTTGTAACGATTGTACCTAGCCATTATTAACAACCACAAGCTTGCGGCTTCGCCCGTTTGAATCAAACAAAAGTTTATTTACTAACTTGAATTACTTTCTTGTTCTGATGACATTATTATTTTAAATACATGGATGAGATTAGGTACATTGAAAAATGAAGTTTTAAATTCAATAAATAAATTATGTTTTATTTTACCATATAGTTCATATTGATTTGGTTTTTTGTTTTATTAACCGATGAGAATAAAATAAGCACTTATGTTAAGCGAAGTTAGTCGAAATATAAAAGTGAAATCTACACTTAAATAGGTTAAGCCGATTTTGAGATAAGCGTGAACAGAGAAAGAGACTTTCTTAAAATTTTGAGTTCTATTCAATAAACCCAAATAGCAATATCATCTCTCATATATCTTCCATGTACAGACAGCGATCAATTATTATTTTATTATATAAAAAAAATTCTATACTTACAGCTTTATTCTTTTTCTTTTTTTATTTTTAGTACAAATTTCTAAACTACAGCTCTCTACAGACCCAATATTGCCAAATTAGAAATAAAATTTAAACCAGCTTGCTTTCAATCGTTAAATCAAAGAGCATATCGAATATTCCGTTCAAAGATTAGTTTCGGCATATTAAATTGATTTTATTAGCAATATATGGGGTGAATAATGTTTAATCGATGGTGCTCAATCAATTTGGGGCGTGAAATGTGACGTTACGAGTAACGGGTATTAAAATGTAGGTAGGCACCACTTAGAGGTTCCAAGAGCAAAGCGCCTATGTACCTATTATTTTTTTAAGCTTATATAGCAAGGTAAGTAGAGGGAACCTAGTGTTAAAACACTCTGTTCCCCATTTTCTGCCAAATTCTGGGGCATTGCATGTTGAGTGTCGAAACTAGACGCTGGGATTTTGAAATGTTAGCCCATTTCATATTTGCCAAAATATCATAGTGACTCTACATTTAAGTCCTTGAAGCTGTGTCTGGGATGAGAAAGCACAGATGTACAGACAAACACACAAAAATAATTATAATTATTTTAGGTTCTATTATATTGATAAATGCCCCCTATGCACAATATTTTTTTTTTACGTATCTTCCATGTACAAACAGCGCTGAGCTACAATTTTATTATATGTGTAGATTAAAATTTTGTGGAAGAAAAAATAATATGGAGATAAAAAATAACGGACATTGTTTTTGTGATTTTTTATTAGAATGAAACGTCATAATAAAGTAAATGACAAATAAAACAAATCAGCTTCACGCTATATCCCGCGCACAGCAGGTGAAGCAGAGGGAACCTGGTTTTAAAACCATTTGTTCTCCATTTTCTGCCGAATTCTGGAGGCATTGCATGTTGAGTGGCAAAACTCAACGCCACTTTACAAAATTGAATATTCAGTTTGTCTGTAGGATCAAGTCTCTTTGTAATTCTAAGCTATTATCAATGACTCAGACATTCTGTGTTATAGTGTTGAAATAATTTAATTTCAGCTTAAACAGTTCATAATTAATATTTTTTAAGTTTTATTTTAAACCTATTTACAACTGGTTCTTGGCGTATGACCTTAGACTACTGTATTAGGTATGCGTTTTTTCAGGATTCTATCTCTGTAATAATTGGATATTTATTTCTAATTTTTCTTTGGATTTGGGTACCTACTTGAAATTTTTCTTTTTTCTGCATACTTAGACCGAGTGCTATGGTTATTAATCACTAAATTAAGAATTAAAACAACGTGTTATTGGTGAAAATCGATATTGTATGTAATATTGTACAGCCTCTAACACAAAAAAATTAAACTAAAATAAAGGTTTAAATTGAAAAAATATTTTTGTATTGAATATTCATGTCTAATGTCCCGTTTTGAAACATGGCACCGGGACGAACAATAGTCCATGACGTGGCGTGACTCAGGCCAGATAAAAAAAGTTCTTATCTCTAAAAGTTTTTTTAGATTCTACTTGTGTACCGGCACAGGAAACTTAGTGTTAAGACACTCTGCTCCCATTAAGAGTTCCATTCCCTACATGCCTGTTGAGTGTCGGAACTCAGCGCCTCGCTTAGCCTCGTTACGAGACCGAAGAAATTAAAATATTGAATATTTAATATCCTAGAGTGGTCATCGAACCTACAACCTACCGCGTTTACAGCCACACGCTTTTGCCTTTGCGCCACGAGAGAAATATAGATATAGATTAAATTAGATCCATTAAGGCGAAACCGTTGACGGAAAATTATTTTTCACTTACTAGAATTTGAACCTATAACAACCGATTTCCCACAAATACAAAAACTACATAAGCCATATTACACTTAAGTACTTTATACATACATCTTTCATTATTAATTCTTTATCGACTAAGAAGGCAAGTCTAATAAAGGAGGCATGTATGGAAATAAAAAAACGAAGGTTAAACCGAATATGCTTAAGGCTCTCAATAAATTCACTTAAGTGATAGGTGATACGTGTTTATTGTTAAGTAAGTGGGTGTTCAAATACTGGAGCAATTTTTTTGAGTTTCACAGCTTATTAATAGAATCTTAAGATAATTCCTAAAATTTGAAATTTTATTTTAGCTTCACGCGCATAGCAGGGCAGAGGGAACCTGGGAGCCTAATTTTAAAAAACTCTGTCCCAATTTTCTGCCGAATTCTCGAGGCACTGCGTGTTGAGTGGTGGAATACAACGCCGTGCTTTGCCTCGTTACCAGAGCGAGGAAATTAAAAAAATATATGTTTAATATATACGAGTGGGAATCGAATCCATAACCTTCGCGTTAACAATCGCACCCTTGTTGCTTCTAGGTTACGTCGCAAATTAAAATGTTTTTCCTTTGTAAAAATTATGCTATTGGTCCTTGTCTATACGGTAAAGCAAATCCGCTT
Organism: Heliconius burneyi; assembly: GCA_018247715.1. Lineage (NCBI taxonomy): Eukaryota > Metazoa > Arthropoda > Insecta > Lepidoptera > Nymphalidae > Heliconius > Heliconius burneyi. The sequence continues at coordinate 4,399 of DWGR01002069.1, forward strand.
CATGCATTTTTGTATATAGCAGGATAGAGAGAACCTAGAGGTCCGTTTCCCACAACCGTCGTACTTACATTAGAATCTCATTAAAAGTCTAGAGAACGGAGTATTTTAGCACAACATTTGCTGCTGCTTCGTACATAATGCTTTAGTAAAGTAGTCTTTGCCTCTGGAGAATGTTTCCAGGAATTATTTGATTAAGTATCTACCACCAAACTCTTTTTACTATCGCATCTTTGGAGGCAAGCAGAACCTGGTATGGTTCCATGGCACCTGGGAACCAAGTCATCAGGTGTTGGAACTTCCCATGAACCAACGGTTACGAAATTTGGCATGAAGTGAAAATTTACTTACGTAACACATAAAAGAAAAAAATCGAAATGTGAAAAATTTATAAGGATTTCAACAAATAAAAATTGGATAAAAATAAAGTGGTACGGAATCTGCGGAGGGCGACGTATTATATTAGACATTTACTCTTGAGGCCTGCCTCATAATGCCTCAGAATTCTGCGGTCAGTGTCTTAAAACTAGGTTCCCTGTGCCTACCCTGCTGTGTACGGGTTACAGCTTAAAGCTGATTTTAAAAATTAGCGATACACGACACTCCGTTCCCCAGTGATCTCATAAAGGATCCGTTTTGACCTTTTTAGATACGGAATCCTAAAAATGATCTTGAATTGCATACAATTCAAATCAATTCGTGGTACATGTATCACGTACTCTAAATCTATTTAGACATTCAAGCACGAGTGTGAAATTTCATTAGTGTATGTATGTTTGTGTGTTCCTCTACAAATTTCTCAAAAAGACACAACTTCGAGTAATATCGACTTAATCATTTTTAAAATGAATCAGGTATATTCCTAATTAAGCCTAACTAACTAAGTGAATACAGTAAATTTCATCTGAAACGGTTTAGTAGTTTCTAAGATATGGGCTATCAACGCATTTCTGAAAAAATATGTAATATATAACACTTATTATTTATATAGGTAATTGACTTCTCAATAAAGTTCTTTTTATTTTTATTATTTTTTATACTGTTATGCTTATTTTGTATTTTTTATTCCCTAACTGCATAATGCATTACTATTAGTATGGAGTAATAAAAAGCAGTAAACATATATCTTAAGGGTCAACTTACTTGTTACTAAGTCTAGAATACTTAATGTAACGAATGTTTACAAGTGAATGCCAGTTCGATTTCCTGTTAAGGTAGTGTTTATACGATAATAAAGGAGCCTATAACGTAATTTATGACTTTAGCATATGATACATTGTATAAATGTATTTTCGAAAAGCGTTGGCTTTAATCATTTCCGGTATATAGGCAGAGAGAACTTGGTGAGTTGGTTAGTTTCACGCTGTATCCCGCACATAACAGTGTTGGCTGGAAGGAATCTGAGAGTATATCTATATTTTCATGCAACAGCTAAGGATTTGATTTAGTATTTTTCCTTCGCTGTGGTAACGATAATCGCGGTGTTGAATTCCGCAAATCATCACGCAATGCCTCTAGAATTAGAGGAAGTTGGAGAATTAGACTTAAGAAAAATGGAGTGTCAAGAGCAAACGTGCAAGATACAGCGTGACACTCAAAAAAAACAAACTCTATACAAACAAACATAAAATATCCTTAAACTAGTTTTTAATACAAACCTCCTTTAATATAAGCACAGTTTTATAAATATTTTTCCTACAATTGTAGAGGCCACCTGCTGCAGATGCACAGACCTACGTACGTACTTGCCATTTGAACTCTCATTTCTCTATATTAAATTATTATTGATATAAGATTATTAGCTTACAAACATTGATATATTATACAAGTTAAAATACCAAGTCTAAGAATGGCTTATTTCATCGATTATAGTTATTTAAATTTCAAATTTGCGGGTTTGTTTTGTAATTTTTTTATGAATGTATGTATATTTTTCTAACTTCCGGTGTTTAATGTTGTTTTTAGGTTCACTGTATTTTGTATACAGCAGGCTAGGCGGAGGGAACCTGGGAAACAAGTGTTAAGACGCTCAGTTCGCATTCAGATGACTTGTTTAATTTATATGTAAATGCCTATTGTAAAGAAACTACATAAGTGTATGTATGTATAAGCTTTTATAAAAGCTTTATTTGTATTTTATACATATTAACGTCCTTTAATATTTTTATAAGTCTATGAAAAATTGGTATATGTGCAACAACTGTTTTAAATGACGAAAGAATGGCTAAAAAGAAGCAAGAGTGAGTGGTAAGACAGCTAGGGAGAGGACTCGATTGATCTTCGAAAATACAGTTTCTTTGTTAGTGGTATGATGACCCTATAATATGTATGTGATAAGTATAATATATATGACGAGGGGAAGGAGAGGAATATTCAGAAATAGTAGTACAAATTTTCATGTGGTCGCTTTTAAAATTATTAAAAGTGCAAATACGTCATTGTTGCACCGAACGAGCGACATAAACAATTTGTATTATTAATTATTATTTTTCAAAGTAATAGATCAGCTTTTGTAATTTTGTAAAGTATTAAATTCTAATTACTACCGTTTAAAAGTGACATTTGCTTGACTTCGTTTGGTTCATCTATTTTATGATCTTAAAACAATTAATATTTTGGGGCCAGTCGTGGCGCTATAAGCTTGCAACTGTGTGACGCATTGTGGGTTCGAATCCCTCTCGTCTCGGATCTTTAATATTTTCATTTCGTCACTGATAACGAGGTATAGTGCGGCATTAACTTCCGCCACTCAGCAGGCAATGCCGCCAGAGGTGGAAAGTGGGGAACGTGTCTAAATGGAAACGGAGTATCTTAACCCTAGGTTCCTAGGTTCCCTCTACCTACCCTGTCTATATATAGAATACAATGTGAAGCATTGTTATTTTTATAGGATTAATATTTTAATCAATTTTTTTTATATTTCTTGACTTTGTATGTATAAATGTTAATAGCATATAATAAGTATAGATATTGTACATAATATGTCCGACTTGCTGGAATATTTTTTTGTAATTTCTACGCTCTTAATAGACGAACTGCGCCTTTGAGCTAGTTAATCCATCAATAAATAAAAACCCGCTCGGATGAAAGCCGAATAAGATTTCCTTAGAACTTATTATTTATTGCTTTCTAAAGTTTTCAATAATTTGTCTTAAAGAAGATAATAAAGATAAGATAAGGAAAACCAAAACAAATATATACATTTTTTGCTACTACCACTAAACTTCCCATTACAATCCCACATCTCAAAACAGATGATTCGTAATTAAAATAAATTAAGTTGTATGGTCGATCCCCACTCGAGGAAGTGAAATATTTGTTTATGTTTATATTTTGATTTCTCCACCCCGGTGTCGAGGCAAAGCCCGGCTTTGAATTCTGCCACTCAACATGCAATGCTTCCAGGCCTCGCCAGAAAGTGGGGAACGGAGTGTCTTAACACTAGGTTCCCTCCGTCTACCCTGCTGTGTGTGGAATACAGTGTGAAGCAGTGTCTGCAAATATAAAGCAATCCATATGGATTCCATATGGATTGCTTTATATTTGCTGGCAAACTCATGCTCATGCATTAAGTTCATTCAAATACTGATAACTTTTTTAATGAACAAATTTTGATGAAACAAACCTAACATGTTAGGTTAGTCAAAACAATTAATGAAAGTTTGAAGTAAATCGATTCAGTATTTTCAAAGATTAGCGTAATCATACATAAATTAAAAAAAAAATTGCTTTCTTTTATTCTTTTTAAGTGTCCCTCTATCTATTTCAGTCAAAAATATTAAAAGTACAGACAAAATATTTTTACTGTTTTAATATACATAAATTTCATTTCCTTGAATGGGAATCAAACGCACAACCGTAGTTGTTACAGTCAAACGGCCGCATCATTCTTACAATTAAAACAAAAAAAATCTCAAGTGGGAATCGAACCTTAACCGTTGTGTGTACCGCATTATTAATTACAAAGTTACATTAAAACAGAAAGGATGTATACTTAAGATGCATTCCTGTCTCAAGGTGTTCTTTAATAATACAATTACTTTTTGATTACAGAATAATTAAATACAAAAGTTTATAAAGTTTAACGAAAAACGACCGTTTAAAGATTTTAAGGTTGTAACGACGTTGGTTTGATATGGGGCAGATGTCATTTGGTGCTGCGTTTGCATTGGTGAGTGACTGGAAAGAGAAATTTAAAATTAAACTTATACAGGAAAGAGAGTAGCGATTTAAACAGAGAAATAAATATATTTAGGTTTATTAAGAAAACTTTTCCTTTACCTTTATGATTAAATTTGTTTAAAAATAAAATAACTTAACTACTTGAGAACATCGTGGCGCAACGACTTAAGGGTGTGACTGTAAGGGTAGTTATGGGTTTGATCCCCACTCGAGGAAGTGAAATATTTAATTACATTTATATTTCCATTTCTTCGCTAATTTGTCGAGGCAAAGCGCGGCGTTGAGTTCTGCCAACACGCTTACGCCAACGCACGGTTCTCTCTTCCTACCCTGCTGTGCGCGGGATATATAACTGGTTATTATTTTCTAGATCTATCTAAAATAGAAAAATAGTTTTTAATATTTTAGCATAACCAGTACTAGAGTGTAAGGGGAAAGGCAAATATGCACAGTAATAAATAAACTTTGTAATACGCTAACGTTCTAGTCAGAAAAATTACAGAAAAAAAACGATTACGGCTCATTAATTTAATTTGCATGTGTGCTCATTTTTTTCATTTTGTTTACGTATACACTCTATTGATTTATTAATCATATATACATACTAATAGTAGTTTATGACCGTTTTCCTCCGTTTTTTTTTCAATTCTATAAGTAATGTTTGGTTTAGAATGGAGTGTTTTAACACTACGTTCCTTCTATGAAAATGTAACCAAATGAGGAAAATATCTTAAGTACGAATACTCTTCTTATTACTACTCATATTTATAGCGTCAAGCTAAAAAAACAACCTGTTTTTTAAATTCTTTACATTTTTTGAAATCGTTTATTTCAAAAGGTACAATTTTTGAATTAAATTTCAATAATAAATGAAAACCGCATAAAATAATCGTACATCTATTAACAAGAATACAATTACCATACATTGTTATACTATACTGCGTTCAAATGAAAAAATAAGTTTCCTTATTCTAAACAAGGCATGAGGTCTGCAATGGCGCGTAGACACCGGCTTGCAATAATTACTGAGAACATTTTGATTGGAACGCTGTAATGGATCAGTGGTAAATTGTAAGCTGAGATGGTTGTGGGATCGATATTTACTGTATTTTCTTTCCGCATTTCGCTATATACCGCCTATAACGCGGTAGTCAGAGAGTATCTAGTACCTATTGAGATACTTCGCTCCACATTTTTCTCCGAATTTAAATTTTATTTATATTAACAGTTTATTTTTTCCAGTTCTATTTTTCTTCAATCTAGAAACACTTTCCTGTATCTCCACTTTGTGGAGAATTATAATTTTTTTTATATTTAATAAACTAATTAAAATTATATTTAAATGGACATTTCACTTTATTTTACTGTGATAGGTGTGAATTCGAATCTATTTATGGGATATATTTTTCCTTTTCACGCTGTATCCCGCACATAGCAGGGTAAGTTTGTGAGGATAGATAGACGTTTGTTACAGTTTCACACAAAAACTACTGAACTTTAAGACAAATGTAAATTATACATCAGAAAAACTTCTTAAACAGATTTTGTATAATTTGACTGTAATATAAAAATAAAGCGGGCGAAGCCGCATTTCTGTCGGTTATAAGCTTCATAAAGCATGATTAAGTATTTTAAACAAAAACTTAAAAACTTCGTTTAAGCCAAATAAGGCTTGTTTCCAGTGGCGCGTGAGACGTGACCTGCGAGCTTATTGTATAATTATTAGACAGTGTGTATAATAGCTTAATTTGTTTATTGCTATGGAGTTATTATATTTTTTGAGGCCAGTCGTGGCGCATAGGCACAGAGTGTGACTGCAAGACCGATTGATCGTGGGTTCGATCCCCAATCGAGGAGATGAAATATTTATTTAAAGGTTATATTTCCATTTCTTCGCTCTGGTGACGAGGCAAAGTGCGGCGTTGAGTTCTGCCACTCAATACGCAATGTTTCCAGAGTTCGCAAGAACGTAGGGAACGGAGTGTCATAACACGAGGTTCCCTTTGCCTACCCTACTGTGCGCGGGATACAGCGTGGAACTGATTTTATTTAATTTATATATTTCTTAATTGGTATACGTGATAGTGGGTTCGATGTCCGCTATGGGGTAAATGATTATACTTTAATTAAGCTACATAATGTTTTGAAAATTAAAAAGAAAGTGTTAAGCAATTCATCGGTCAGTCGCCTGGTTGCTCTTTTACTTTATAGGATTGTATCCGTATCTTTCATTGATCTCTCTGGTATCGAGAGAAAGCGCGGCGTTGAGTTCCAAGCGCTGAACGCGCAATGTCTCAAACCCAAAACGGTGGAAACGACCGAAACTTAATCATTTACGTTCATTAAAATATAAATGACAATTATGTTATTTAATATATTTATAGATATAGACATGAGACCAACCGAAGTGCAGGGGTGCATAAGTGAACGATTGTAAATGCGACAGGTTGTAGGTTCGATTTCCACTTCATTTCTTCGCTCCGATGTCTACATGCAATGCCTCCAAAAATTCGGCGGAATGTGAGGGCAGGTTGTCTTAACACTAGGGGGCTGCCTCCCCTCCCCTACAAGGGATACAAAGAGGAGCCGATAAAAAAGTCTATACCATTGAAATTTCAGTTAAACACAAATCAGTAAATATGCTAAGTAATTTAAACATTATCCATACCACTAATTAGAATCGATAGCAAAAAAAAGTAAAGAAAAAATAATTAAAAAAATCAAAGTAATCAATATTCCATATGAATATGTGTTCGTATTTTACTATGTACGAGTAAACGAAACAGTCATTTGAATACAGTAACATGTATCATCTTTTACGTGCTCGGTTAATTTAATTGGATAATGACAGAAGAGAAAATATTAATTGTTATTATTACCTTTAATTTAATCCTAATTAATTATGTATGCTAATTTATTGTTATTTTTTTAACAAAACATTTCCGCCGTTCAACTCGAAATATTTCGAGTATTTGGCGGAAAATGGGCAATGGAGGTATTTGAATTGGGGGTGGAGTGTCTTAACTAGCTATCCAGGTACCTTCTGCCTGGTTCCTGCCTGCGATATGCGGAATACAGCATTAAAAGAGAAAGAGTACAGTAATTCCCTTTATGCTTCACGCTGTATCCCTCATATATTAGGGTTATAATATTTTGCTAGCTACTTATAAATAGCTTGCTTTTACCAGCGGCTTCGTCAGCTCGGTTAAATTGAACATTCACATTCTACATACGGTAGATACGGTACAATTCTGATCGCAGATACAAGGTGAAAGATCGTAACTAACATGAACAACTTGTTCTTGAGATTAGCGTGATCTACCCAACAAACTCTTCAACTTTATAATACTAATGTAGTTACTTAGTAATATTTCTGCTTTACATATTAAATACAAACTTTAGCTTCATTGTATCTAATTTTAAGCTTATACGTCAATTCAAACAATGGTGTTGTAAAAGCTTATGGGCCAGCGCAATAACAATTAAACAAGCCCGCAGACCGTGGTCGGTACTTGAGTAAAGAAAATAAAAATATACAAAAATTCTATATAAAAACTTTATAATACCGATTAGGTGTAAAAAGTGCGATGGTTATAGGTTTGAATTTTATGGAGGGTAATGTTTTTTCTCTATATGTTAAGAGGGAGAGTTTGGTTGATCGAGCTTATATTAGGAATATTATAAAAAATGACATCACGCTTTATCCCTAGCGGGGTACAAAGTGAAACAGACTATTAGAGAAAACGGAGCACCGAACGCTACGCCCTCTGCATACGTCTTTCGCCTCATCCACTGTCAACCTCTGGATAATGCCCTCCGGGGGGTCTTCATGCCATTTACATCACCTTCCTCCAGTATCATCGATACTGTATTTCCGAATGTCAACCGAATTCTCTACTATCTGACATATCAGAATTAATAAAGGCAGTTAAAATGCATTCAAATTTTTATATTATTATTTGCAATACCATTTATATTAGTATTTACAAAATAATTAAAATTCCTTCACTGAAATATAATTGAAATGTTATAACAGTGACATCTATTAACTTAATAAAAAGTGACAATTGCTAGGAATGTTCTCAAATGGAAAAGAAATATAAAAATATGTTTCATTTAGAAGCTCTCGTGGTGCAGTAACACAAGTGTGTGATAGTTATGACGACGGCTGTGTGTTCGATTCCTATTAGGAGAAACTATTTTTTTTAATATCCCCGCACTGTTAACAAAACAAACAGTAAAAAAAGATGAACGATACTCTTGAAGGGAACAAAGTATCTCAGTAAAAGGGTCCCTGGTCCTCTCCGTCTACTCTGATATATAAAAGAAACAAATGGAGCGAAAAAAAAATCAGCTTCACGCTATATCTCGCACACAGCAGAATTGAGGTAACCTATTGCTAAGACACTCCGTTCCCCAATTTCTGCCGAATTCTGGAGGCATTGCGTGTTGAGTGGCAGAAGTCAACGCCGCGCACTAAAGAAATAATATTTTTAATTGTTATTTTTTTTGCAATTTGCCATCAAGAGTCCTAGTGGCAGCCACATTTTATTCGTTTAATTTTAAATGGCGATGAGCTTATCGTTTCTATCAAAGTTTTATCGGAACCTTTATCTTTATATATAATATATTATACATTCTTTATTTTCTTTATTGCATTTTTAAAAAGAATGACGTTATCGTGATGCAATTAAAATGTGTCTACATGCTCGATGGTATTACGTTTGATATTCGCTCATTATTATTTTTAAATTAAAAATAGATTTAGAGTTTAGTCACTAAGTCCAGCTCGTATTGGCCTATTTATAAGATATTTTTCAATTGTGTGGAAGGATTCTATGCCGCCTTTTTATCTACCAGAGCGGCGATATGAAGAAATATCAAGAAAATATTTCTATAGATTCACTGTGTAGATTTTTTATTTCGAACATGAGGTTAATGCTGTTAGCCCTATTGGCTTTTACGGCGACACCAGGTAGGGATGAGGGTACTCAGTCCCTGAAGAAAAGCAAGAACTAAGTGGCTGCCTGTGAGGAAGTCGACGACTGTAAGGGTGTCCCCTGCGGGACTCGAATCTCAGCTTGCGGCCGTCGTGTGGACTAGGAATGTATGGATGCTATGGGCGTATCCAAAGATATTTTACTGTGCGACCCTGGACTTCTGTTTTAAATAGTTTACTTTAACCCTGAAATATAAACAGATTTTTTATGTTCACATGTCAAGGTAAAAATTTTGTTGACAAAATTTCTGGGGTACACACTACTAGTCTATTTTGAGGCACGGCCCACCCTGCCCCCTTCCTACGCCCATGATGGGTGTCCATTGCGTTGCAGGGTGAGCAGCTCAGAGCAGTGTCTAGCATTTAAGTGCCAGGGGCTGAAGGAGCCTGAACTGACCGAACTCCTCCCTCTATTGTCAAATTTAAAATGATTCTACTACTGCCGCCTTTGAAGAAAATAAAATTGACAATATATCTAGAATGCCCAAGATCTCGAGTGAAATTAAAAATTTTAAAAATGCCATACGAATTCTACTTCATACATACATTAATTTCTATCTATGACTTGAATAGGTTTTTTCGTTCACGCCTCAAAAGTGATGTTAAATATATTTTTGAAGGAATATACCAAAACGGAATTACAAAAGTAGGTTTATTTAGATATATTTTACTTATATCGAACTTTTCGTTGTGGCGCAGCGGCATAGCATTAGGCTGTAAGCGTGATGGTTATGGGTTTGATTATCGCGAATAGGAAAAAATGTTTTAGTTTCTTTGTTCCTGTTACAAGAAAAAACGGCGCCGTTAATTACTGCTAGTCTATTGACTAACGTTGCTGTTAACTAACATCTTAAAAATTGGGCAGAAATTCTTGAACGGAAGTGTCCTAA
>DWGR01002070.1:0-14463 GCA_018247715.1 Heliconius burneyi
TAATTTTTTTAAATATTTATAACTAAGTAAGTAAAGTATATAACAAGTGGCCATTTAATTATTATTTCTATTCGAGTAAAGAAGCTAAAGTGAGGAACTCCGAACAATGCGATAGAGCGCAGCGCGGCCGCGGGTTGGATGGAGATAATTAAATTAAAATGTCGATACTATTGTTAAAGATTGCCTTTACGTATACTAGATGTAGATGTAGATGTGTCTGCTGTCATTACATATAGGGGTAGTGATGAAAGTAAAAATAAAAGTAGTAAAATATTATACTGGAATTCGTTCTTAATTAAAAAAAATATATTATTGTTTTTGTTTTTTGGCTGTGGCGAAGCAAAGTGCGGCGTTGAGTTCCGTCACTCACACGTTCCACAAGCAACACCCCAAGAATTCGGCGGAACGGAGTGTCTTAATATTAGGTTCCCTATGCCTATCCTGCTGTGTGCGCTGATAAATAAGTATAAAAAATAAATATTCTGGAAAAAATTTGTAACTACGTAAATTTTACGAATAATGTATATTGTTTGAATTATGTAAAGATTCGCGCGCTTTCCAAACGCTACCTCTGGCCTCACAAATAAATAAAATTAGCAAAAGTAGTAGAGCAGTAAACATATTTAACTATATTTTAAAAACCTCGAGAATACACGACTTTAAGTTAAATTTAAATGAAGCATCCTCGTTTGTGAATCACCAACCCTGACTGACTGTATAATTGTATAATACGCACATCGTGACTGCTAAGTCTCAATATGTACGCTTGATAAGTAATTCATTTTTATCGTTGTGCTCATTAATATTTGTACCTATGTCCTTTTACCATACAATTATTATACTTTTTGTTTTATTTTTATAAGAGGCTACTGGCCGTCTGATATTTTGTTCGCGTGAACTAGAAAACGTAAAGATTTTTCCTCTTACCGTACGAATGTTGGATAAATCTAAATTCAAATTCAAATAATTCTCTTATTGCCCCCAACTCTTCCCAAGGACACTACTATCCCTCTCTGCTAAGTGTGTACAGCGCAAAACTGAAAAAAACTACTAAGACTTGTACGTTACAAAATATTTGAAGTATCGATCGAGCTTGTAAGTTGAACCCAGTGTCTGTGGCAAGTCGAGTGAAAGCTTTATGACCCCCAGGAGACGACAACGGACGGACGGGCGACGGGCAGGTGCTAATGCACTGACTCATGCATAATGTAATGTTCTAAACCAAAGGACTGCTTAAATCTTCAAATTTTATCAGTTAAATTCTAAAATCTTTTATTATATTCCACATAGGTAATAGAAAAATCTCATAACTAAACTCATCTCATAAGTTTGTTCTCGTATTGTATACGAGTACAACACTTGTAAATACAAAACGTAAAATTAATACATTGCCTGGACCCCAAATATTCTACATAGTGCCGGGATATTGTATAGAATACTTGAATTATATATATTACCGGTAACATATACATAGGCCGTCGTGGCGCAGCGGCACAAGGGTGTGACTGTAATGCAACGGTTGTGAGTTCGACCCCTACTCGAGGAAGTGAAATGTTTATTTAATATATAATATACGTTTATATTTCCATTTCTTCACTCTGGTGTCGAGGCAAAGCGCGGCTTTGAGTTCTGCCACTTAATACTCAAATACCTCCAGACTTCGGCAGAAAGAGGGGAACGGAGTGTCTTAACACTAGATTCCCTCTGCCGACCTACAAAACCATAATATTACAATATTCGTAAATAACCACGCTAACAAACTAACATATCATGTCAGAAGGGTAGTTAATATAAATAGTTGTAGTAACATAAAGGCCGCCTCTAATGCAACGCGGTTCCCTTATGAATGCTCATACATGATATTACCTGTACCCTGTACCGCATTACCTGTCCGCTCGTAGCTCGTAGCTCCAAACTGGACGGATTTTAATATAACTTTGCTATTTAACATTTTAAAAGGTTTAATAAAGCTAAAATCTCCTTCCTGTTTTTCCCCCCTGTAGTTTCGTTGATAAACCCTTTGGGAGGAATCTACATAAGTCAAAATTGGGAATCAACACTGCTCTTGTAGTTTCAAAAACTTATATTATATTAAAGATTTATATTAAAGATTTTACATAAAAAAACACGTTGGGTCCCGCAGATCTCGGATATTTTATCAATATTTCAAAATATTTTTACATTTGGTACAAGAATACAGCAAAAGAATTCACGCTCGAACTTTGGCGTTTAACAAAAAAACAGTGCACAACTTATAACAACATCTAAATAATAAACGAGCTTCGAAACTTTATAATTTCAAAACAACTAAGAAATATGAGGACTTGTGCTTTATAATTACAACTCATAAGCGAGTATTCAGGGAAGCTGAGCTTGAACTTATGGAAGTTTTGGAAAATGAATTTTGGTCTTTCAGGAAAGAAGAGTGGACGGAGTTACGGGTTAGTGGTTTTCTGTATAAATCGGGCTTTACGACGGGAACTTTTGCTGTAAATGTGAGTGCACCTCGAGATTTACGTTTACATATAACTTTTGTTAGCTAGCAAATGACACCAAGTTCACTTGGTTTAGTAATCCAAGTGCGAGTCGGCCTCAACCGTCGAGGGTTCTGTACCAATTTTATGATTGGGGGTCAATGGGAACGTGACTTACAAAAGTTGGGTTTGCGGGCGTGTATTCTTATTTTGCATATAATGAACTGCAATAATAAAAAGTGTTCGATGATTTTTTCTATGATATGATTATGATTTTTTTTAACATTTGTTTGTATTGTAAAATCCTCCTCTTTATCCCAAAATAAGTTCTTTTTAGACTCATATCCTAAATATTTATGTATAATATATCTTAAAGTAATTTCTATATTCTGTAGTCTTTAAGTAATTTCTCAGTAGTTATTAATCAACTATAATAACAATCTTAACCCGTTTGCTGTATGTTACATAATATTTATTAAAATTTCTTGTGATACTTTGCAGCAAATATCTACAATGTACATATATGTATATCTTTACAATATTTTAAAAATTCCACCTTAAAAAAAAAATTGAACTTATAACAATGGAAGGTAATTTATTTTAAAATATACATCGCACTTACATGCCAGGAACTTAGCTAATTACTTCAGTTTTAATTAATTTGCATCAGAATTGAAGAGAGAACAAGAGAAAGCTATAAAAAAAGAGAAAGAGAGAGAGTTAGAGTGAGTGAGACATTAATCTTATAACTTAGATAGTATGATTAACTAACAATATAAGTATGTTATAATCGCGGATCATTCAAAGTAAGTTGGAAATGTTCAAAAAGTTATGATACTATCTGAAGACTTTATTTTGTAATATTTTAAAGTGATATTCACTAAAAGTAGTGAACAGTATAGAACGGAGTGTCTCTACACTTCTCTCCGCCTACCTGACTAGACGTAATAGATACGTGAATTTAAGATATTTTCCTAAGACTTTAGAAATTTTGGAAAGTGTAGCGTAATTAGTTTAATTGCTAAATATTTATTATTTTGAGCTGGGTGACAGGGTACCCGCATAAAGCAGGGTGAGCAGAGGGAACCTTACAGATAGTTAGGGCAGTACGAACTTATGTTGTTAGTTTACAAATGTTTATATGTGTTAGAAAGTAAAGGGAACGCAATAAGCAAGAAAGAATGATATTAAAATTTAAAGTTTAGTTCGTTACCTGCGCGATGACAGTTGACGAACAATACACAGCACAAACATTTTAAAGTCACAATTTTAATGTACTGAGTATAATGTTAACAGTACAAATGTCTTTATCAGAGACCTGTCGATAAATTACACCAAATTTAACAATAAAAATTATAAAATTTGAATTAATTTTACGGGAGAAGTTTTTGTGACGTTTCTATGCTAGTGTTGCCACAAGATTTTTTGTTATACGCTCGTTTTAAAACACGCAGCTCCACACTCACCGACCAAATTTCGAGGCTTTGTATCTTCGGTGGTGAAACTCATTTCATATGATTTATTTTACACAATTTTCGTTTGTTAGATAAATTTATTAATTTTGTTATGATAGCTGTCCGAGACTACTTTTAGCAATTTGTAATAAAGACTGTCAGCCCAACACAGAGTAATTATTATACAAACAACTTATTTTCACGAAAACGATCTCAATTCTCAGAAGAACCGGCTTTTATTGTTTAATGTTAAAACATGTAATAATTACTGTTTTAGCAGCTTCTCATTTTTTTTCTCATCAGTAGAGGGAACGCATTAGGTTGTTTTAATATTTTAAAACACTTTAACACTTTTTTTTTATGGTAAAAGCATGGCAAACGAGCGTACGGGTCACCTGATAGTAAGTGATCAAAGCCCAATTCATTCAATTTTGCCATTGTTTTCATCGACTTGTGGCAGGATTTTTTTTCTCTGCATGTGCGATTGTGTTTTTGTGATTTCCTCCTTCAAATGCACCAGTAAGTCAATATAATAATCACTGTTGATCAGTTTACCTTTTTCGAGGTAGTCAATGAAAATCACGTCATGCGTATTCTAAAAGACTGACGCCATGACTTTGACAGCTGACTGCTGCGCTTTCGGACGTTTCGCACGGCTTTCGCCAGCTCTGCGCCACTCAGATGACTGCCGCTTCGACTCTGGAGTGTAGTGATATATCCATGTTTCATCCATAGTTACGTAACGACGCAAGAAATCTTTCTTGTTGCGAGTAAATAGCGATAAGCAGCTTTCTGAATCATCGACTCGTTGCTGTTTTTGTTCCATCGAAAGCAATCGCGGCATCCACTTGGAAAAAACCTTTTTCATGCAAAATTTTTCATAAAGGATAGTAAATACACTTCCATATGATGTCTGTGTTATCTCAGCAATCTCACGAAGTTTCACTTTACGATCTTTTATTATAGTTTTTGTCACTTCACTCTCATTTTCCGGTGTAACATCTTCCACAGGTCTACCCGAGCGTTCCGCGTCATTTGTGTCGGTACGACCACGTTTAAACTCGGTAAACCACCGACAAATCGTTGCTTTTGATGGACAAGAGTCCGGGTAATATTTTTCAATCCATTGCTTCGCTTGCACGGTATTTTTACCCATTAAAAACAATGTTTTATCAGAACACGAAACTCGACTTTGACGTAACCTCGATAACTCAGCTGTTTCTGGTCCGATTGACTTAAAATTTTGACACGTTTCAAGCAAAAGTTAGTACTCTAGAAAGACGTGGTTACTGGCTTACTACGAGCACAATTTCTTGATTAGTCAAGGGACTTATTGATCCATGTGCTATGCTTAACTGTTTTTTCTAACATCTCGTTGTACGCATTTAGCATTGTAGGCAGAGAGAGACTAGTATTACGACATTTACTTTCCGTCAAATTCTGTGGGCATTGCGTTCAGAGTGGCGGAACTCAACGCCGCGCTTTGCCTTGTTTCTCGATCACGACTGGCCATTATAAATTTATTTTAATTTATAAAAAGAACAATTCTTAGCACTCCTAGCTACACGTATATTTTATTGACATGTTTCAATATAAACAAGCTGAAAGTGTTTTCATCTTAGAGATATGTTTATAGCAACATCATCTATTTATTTATTTTCATATATATCGGTAACATATGACTCATTTTGTTAGTATTAATAAAATCTTAATATCTATTTATTGATATATACTTTATTGTACGCCACAAAGTTACAACTTATATCTAGAAATGCACATAACATAGTGAAGTACAAGAGGCGGTCTTAACGCTTGCTAGCGATTTCTTCCAGACAACCATGTGGTCAGGAGATATAACATTAAAACTATACGAGTATGGTGGGTGGTAATATTATATCCTAATACATAAACTTAGTACACAAATATTTACATAAAAAAGTACAATATATAAAGTAATATAATATACTAATACATAATTCTATACATATATAATATACGAGTATATTGATGTCTAATAATAACGAATATATTTAGTAAATGGAATAAGTAAACGTCTTCATAAAGAACAAGCCTCAAAATAGTATTCTTTAACTGATTTTTTAAATATACGTAAAGATTTGGAACGTCTAATAGGAAGTGGCAAGTCGTTCAAGATTTATCGCTCGTACAACGAGTTCTCATAAAACTTACTTGTGTAAGCAGGTAATCTTAAAGTGAGATTGTCAGAGGATCTCAACCTACTATATTCTGATATTATTATTTATCTTTGCTATTATACTATATTAGTATTTAAGTTGCTTCTCCATTCCACTCGAGATGGCGCAGCAATGATTCACATTCACACAGTGTAATCTATTAGACATATTTATTTGCGAACATCCCAGACGCACTACAGAAGCGAGGCCGCCTCAGCAGCACCCTGCGTATGCATATGCACCCTTACTTGGAACGGAGGGTCATTACACTACGTTCCCAGGTTACTCCTGACTACTCTGCTGTGTACGTAAAATAGCGTAAAGCCTAACAAAAAATAGAATGTTAATTATTAAAAGAACAATCACCTTTCTAAACAAAAAAAAATAATGTTTTAAGATATATTCAATTTAAAGAAAATTAAAGTTTTAAGATTATTCTAATAACTTTCAGCTATACAAACGAGCACGAATTAATTATAAATTTGGGGCACCGACACTTATGTCTTAAAGTCGAAGGCATTTTTCTTGAACAAATTCCATATTCAATATTGCTTTGATCAGGATTGCATAAAAAGTTTAATCCAATACCAATTAACTTTTCGAGAAAATCTAAAAGTGATTTCCGCCATTTATATCGAAGTAAATAGACTCAACTAAAAGCAAATAGCAGCACAAGTGAACTGGGACTCACTCCACTTACACACTAACCCAGTTTGTTTACTAAACAGCCAACATCGTACTTTAAGTTGATTTCTTCTTGCCCCAATATATGAAGTAAAGTATTCCTCGAGTGTTGTATGTTCTATTGGAATTAATAGGGCAAAGAACTTTTTAATTGCTTCACTCAAGTTGAGTCAATAGACAGAAATTTATCGGAAATTCCCTGGAAAGGAGGGGTACAAAGAGAAGCTGGAAAATTTTTGAACACGAGCTTGTATGCAGTGACGTATCACAATTCAAAACAGTTTGAAAATTACAAGGGAAAAGGTGTTTTAAAAAAACCTGGTACTCTTTCGCTATGATGATAAAACCCAGGCATACTATTAGGGAATATAATTTGTTTTCCTCTTTTCAGCCAGTGACATGGCGGAATCCAACACCGCGTTTGTTTCAAGTAGATCGAAAAGATAATAATTTTCCTAAATATAAACATTACAAACATTATACAGTGTGAGATGTACTCCCCTAATCTCTGATCGATATCGTTTACGTTATTTAGCAATTAGTATTTATCTTTGTTTTTCAATGGTTAACTAAAGCAGATCACACAATAAAAATTAAGTGATATTAATCATATTGAAGACAAAAACATGTCAAGCTCCAACACGTTACAAATAAAAAAGCTTAACTTTTTCAATAAGTTATATATTGTTGTGTGTGCTATGTGGTGAAAATCAACGCTTCACCTTCTTTTATGCTAGGTTCCCTCTGTCTACCTTCTACTATACGGGTAAATGCTGTGTGTGTGCCCACTGTACCCGCAAAGCAGGGAATCTAGTGTTAAGATACTCCGTTCCCCATATTCCGCCAAATTTTTAAGATATTATGTTTTGAGTGGCGGAACTCAACACTGGGCTTTTACCAAGGCGAAGAAATGAAAATATTATTAAATAATAAATAATTCATTCCGTCAAGCCCGAACCCGCAACGGGTTCGATCCTCACGTCGCCCACCGATCGATGCCCCGCGACGGTTACACGTTACAAGTAACAAAAACAAAGAGATTAAGTAATACAGGTACTAGTTAGGTACTAAACTTGAAGACTACTTGAGATTTTAGTCAGAGTTAACGGCTATAGCCCCTAATAGCAGTTAACTCCAGACTGCTGAAAGCATCGCTTGTTACGACTAGCTAGTAACTTGTGATATACTTTTATATAACGTTCTTAATTCTAAATTACCTAATTAGATGGTTTTTTTTTAACACAACCTTAATGCTGTTAGCCATATTTGCCATCAGCAACAACGGATGGATAAGTAATAGAGTATGTCCCTGAGAAATTGAGAGGAAGATTAAGAGGATGTCGGACCTAGGCTTGTAGCCGTCGATCGGGCTGGGTGAAAGCCAACGTCACTGAAGATCTTCGGGCGGTTCCATCCAAATACTGACCGCGCTCGACGTTTTTTAACTTCGTTGATGAGGCAAGAACTAGTGAGTTCAACGTGGCGTGTCTTTAAAATATAAGAAAAAGAAACTAAATAAGTAAAAGATGTGCATCACGCTTTCGGAAGTTTTCAAGTACCTGTTTTTGCAACATTTGTTATTTATATTTGTTTTAATTATTTATTACTCACATTGCTAATTCAAAGTTGTCTAAATAACTATACTGCGCAGTCGTGACTGTAACGCGACGGTTGTAGGTTTGATCCCCACTCAGAATCATGAATTATTATTACTTAATATTTTTGTTTCTTCGCTCTAGCACTAAAGCAAAAGTTCGATGTTGTCTTCCGCCACCGCAATACCTCGAAAAAATTCGCTGAAAATAGAAAACAAAGTGTACAGTAATTTCCCGTTGCCTACCCTGCATTATACGGGATACATATCTTTAAGGTATAACTAAAGACATTTAAAAATTCCATTCTAAAGTAATGATTCATTCATTACAAAATTAAAACCTTATAATAGCGGAAGGTGAAACTTTTGATAATACACATTGCAGTTACAAGCCAGAACTTCGCTAATTAGTTTAGCTAAATTTTATCCGGGTCTGACCTGAGGAGAGAGAGAAAACCATATAGCTGGAGGTAGATAGAAATATTATAACAGATAATATTAGTAACCTACAAGAAATATTATAATTGCGGATCATTCAAAGTAAATTGGTAAATTTTATATAAATAGCCAAGATTTTTGAATAAAGTGCTCATTTTCATATCGTTTTTTATTTGGGAAGCTACGACACCATCATCATCAGAATAAGTACATCGTGGCAACGGTAAAGCGTCTGACTGTAAGCATTATGATTGTACATTCGATTCCCAATGAAGAGAATGAATTATTTTCACTTCGTCGCTTTACTAAGAGAGTCACGTTGCCAGCAATGGCGACACGCATGGGCAGACTCGACCGGATCATTACCACCCCTGGCATTTAAAACCGGCGTGAAGTAGTGGCTTTATGCCACTGCGTTTTGCATTAGGTAATGCCGGGCTCCGGTGCCCAACCACCTCAAAAGCTGGCAACGCAACAGTATCTCCTCTGGTGTTACGCGGTGTCGTGGGCGGCGGTGATCACTTACTATCAGGTGACCCGTACGCTCGTTTGCCATGCCTTTTCCATAAAAAAAAATAAAAAAACTAAAAATGCGGTGTAAATCATCGTAATCATCTGGTGAACAACGCCGCGCTTATCTGTAACAGGCTGACTGAAGTAAAACTATTTCAAAATATAAATATTATTTTCAGAGAGGACAGTTGCCGCGAAGGAGCACAAGAGACTGTAAACGCAACAGGTAGTGGGTTTAATCCTCACTTGAGGAAAAGAAATATTTAATGTTTTCATTTTCTCGCACTGGTGAAAAGATAAAGCGCGGCGTTAAATTATGCAACCGAACACGCAGTTCCTTCAGAATTCTGCGAAAAATGGGTAGGGCGTGGAGTGTCTCAACACTAGCTTCCCTCTATCTCTGTCTGTTCATCTATGTCCATGTGTGTATAGTCTATCTATCTGAGGGATACAGCGTGAAGCTGAAAAACAATAATATACTAATTTTCCACACACTAAACTTGAAGTGAGCAAAACCTCTTGAGATTTTAGTCAGAGTAAACGGTAATAGCCCTCTAATAGCAGTTAACTCCAGACTACTGAAAGTGCATCACTTGCTGCTATTACCTAACGTTACTTGTAAGCTACATTACGCCTAAATTGTTCTTAATTAACTACATATTTGAGTATTGAGGTCGATACAAGCGTGTAACTGAATCGCGACGGTTTTGAGTTCGGTTCCATCTTAGAGGAATGAAGTTTTTGGTTCATTAATTTCCTCTCACTAGTGATAAGACAAGGTGCGGCATTCATTTCCGCCATATAAAATGAAATATATCTTAAATGATTCTATACGTGAAAAATGGAGTGTCCAAGCACTAAGATAACTCACATATACTTTTACATAATCGTGTCTTCTTTCAATTCAATCCAACTTTCCAACAAAAATAATCTGTACCAATTGATCACAGGCCAAAGAAATATATGACTGACATTGATAATATTTACTACTTACACTTCACCTTTCATTGTCAGTATATATTACGATCTAGTGTCAGCTCTGTCCACCTAAATGTGAGATCAAATTAAGTTCAACTCTGTGAAAGTCTATAAAACAAGGTGACATTTAGATGCCCCGAGGCGACGTCGAAGAGGACACTAATATAAAACAAACATCTAATATACTTATATATATACTTATATCTGCCCGTTCATACAATTCACGTCTTAAAGTGATGGTAATAGAGCTCCTGCTAGCTGTGAAGGGCAATTCTATCTAAAAGCTTTACTTCGTGGGTGGAATATTTATTTATTACATTTGACCTTTTAATTTTATACTAAATTAGGTTATAAGTAGAGGATATTTAGTTAATTATAAATAAAATTGCGTAGTTGAAGATGATTACAATATCGAAATAAAAGAAAGTCTTTTACAACTTTGTAAAGTTTTAGTCAGCCAAACTCATTATTTTACAAGATTTGTCTGCACTTTTGTTTTTCATTGATTTACATTATTTTCGTTGATGTTCAATCTTTACTGTTTACAAGTTGTTAATGAATAAATATATAAATTAAATCATGAACCTGTTGATAAATGCAGCAAAGTAATAAATATTAAAAGGTGGTAAGCGGGTAGCGGGCGAAACTGCTTTAATCTAATTACAAACTAGAAGTCAATCAACAACGTATACTGACAAATCACCCACTGAGCCACAGTAGCCAATATGAAAGAAAGTATAATTAAACTATAATTAAAATGTTAATAAGTCCTCGGCGAATGGAATCTAATTAACCTTTGAACATACGTAGGAGTTAATCTCAGCGAGTAATCTGATATCGGTAATTTAAGCATACGAGAGTAGATTTTATACAGGGCTATATAAATTTCGGGCTTTACTTTTCGTACTAAAGGTATTACAAAATGTAAATGTAGTACAAGTACTTGTATCGTTATATATGCAGTTCAGTTAACTTCGGTAATTATATTTGGGGTGTGCTGTGTGATAGAATTCACATTCGTCGCGTTACAATCACACCCTTGTGCCGTTGTGCAACGACGGCCTCAATTTTGTCTTACCTAACTTCGCATTTTACCACCCGCTATTTAATATGCTTGTACTTACACAATATGATTTCATTTAATTTACAATAATAATTTATGATGATAATAATAAAATCTCTGGGCAAATACCAGTGGTTACCCAGAGATGCATCCCGGTTGATGCGTCACAGTAAAACATTTGTATATTGTCTAAAGGCCTCTACGTGTTGGACCTGCGTCTCCACGCAAGCCTTTCAAAGTACCGTGTTCTTTTGAACCCGTGAATTATGAAAGAGAAAAATAAATAACAATTATTTAATAAAATATAATTAACAATAATTTTGTATAAGCACTAGTCTTATATTTGAAAAAAATCAGCTTCACGCTGTGTCCCGCACACATCAGGATAGGCAGAAGGAATCTAGTGTAATACTCCGTTCTTCACCTTCCGCCGAATTCTGGAAGAATTGCGTGTTGAGTCACAGAACTCAACGCCGCGCTTTTGACTCGAGACCAGAGCGAAGAAAAAAAATATTAAATATTTTATTTTCTCTAGAGAAAATCTTAATTGAAAATCGTAATTTTACAAAAAACGTGACAAATTTAAAACCGGCCAAGTGCGAGTAGGACTAGCGTATGTTTGGGTCTCTACCATTATAAAAATTACGTAGTTGTATGCGACCTTCTTTAATGTTTATTTTATTATCATTGTTTGTTTCTTGTTATTGCGGCAATAGATAAACTGTGAAAACTTCATCTGTCTGTCACACAATTCATATGATACAACCTGCTGACGGACGAACAAGCAGCGGAATCTTAGTTTCCTTACCTGTTTCGTACGGAACCCTAAACTATATAAATAAAAAAAAATATATACCATCCATTGAAACCGTTGCTCTATGAACTCTTTGTGTAAATATTAAATATTTCATATAGACTACAGTCAGATATTCAAATTTTATAATTACCTGAGAGACGGCAGACAGTCGACGCGCCGCCGGTAATTAGTGCTGACGTCTCACAAAAGGTATTTAGTTTTATTATATATTTAAAGTTATGTCTTTTCAGTTATAATTTGTAACATTAAGCTTTATTTAAGAACAAGCTTCAAGATTTTTCCACGTAGCATCTAATGTCAGAACACTCTGTTATCCGCTTTTCTTTCAAAATGGCGGAAGTCACTGATACATTTAGTCTTGTCCTTGTCTCAAGCTTTTAAAGTAATTTTGTTTTAAAATATAATACAATAATATCAAAACATTATAAGCAATTATAATTTTAAAAAAGGATTCATAAAGTATCATGATTTTACGTAGAAATACTATAAGGATGACGTTCTATATTAAACTTTTCTTTGTAGCTTCACGCTATCGCATATAGCGGGAAAGACGGGAAGAATGACTTTCTATTTACTTTCCGCCCAATTTTAAAACATTGCGTTTTGACTGACGGAACTCAACGCCCCGCTTAGTTTTCGATCTATTTTCTCGAGTAGGAATTGAACCCACTGACGTTACGCCGCTGCGCGACCGCCTAAATATTAATCTATATAAATATAAATCTGCTTAAAACAAAACACTTAAGTAGGAAAAATATTTTTTTCTGGAACACATTTATGAAATAATTTAAACCGAGTCCTTGTAGTCAGTGTAACAGTTTGAAAGCACTTTGGGGTAAAAAAGCAAAAGACTGGCGGTTTTAATTTTAGTCTTATGACGAACTAAATATATAATGAGGGAACAATTAACTTGATACATGTTTGTTTTTAGTTAAAATTTAAGATTTTGAGAGCATTATGGCGCAGTGGTAGAGTACGGTAGGTAGTCTGGCTAAGACCGCGGTGGTTGTGGATACTGTTCCAACTTGAAGGAATTCTTACATTTGCTCGGTGCGCTCGGTGTTGAGTTCTGCCAGTGAAACCACAATGTCTTAAAAATTGGGCGGAGTGTCTTAGCGCCAGGCTCCCTCTGCCTACTCCGTTGTCTAAGGAATACGACGTGAAAACATAATATTTTTTTTTCATAAAGGAGAAAAAAAAATCTATGGATTCAGAAATCCGGCAAAAATAGAGAACGGAAATGTCTTAATGGGACCGAAGTATTTTAACATTCGAGGTAGTCTTGGAGTCTGTGACGTAGCGGATAAGCTCCAAGAGCGTCGGCTGAGATGGTTTGGCCACGTTACGCGCCGGCCTAAGAACTACGTGGGATGTAAGTGCCTTGCTATGTCAGTCCCTGGAGTGAGACCTCTCGGACGCCCAAGAAAACGCTGGTTGGATGTCGTGACGTAGGACATGAGAGCCAATGGTCTAACCGCCGAGAACGTTAAAGACCGTGCAAAGTGGAGTAGGCTGAGCAGGAAGGCAGACCCTGGCAATAGCCGGGATTAAGTTAAGTTAAGTTTAAATTAACTTAATTTGTTAACGCGGTTGTGGAATCCCCAGGAATGTTTATCATGAGTAAATGTTATTAAATAAAAAAAATAAAAAACACGCTGTATCCTGCACACAGTATAGAAGAACGTGTTAAAACACTCCGTTCCCCGGTTTCCGCCTAATTCTGGAGGCATTGCGTATATAGTGGTGGAACTCATCACCGCGCTTTGCCTCAACACTAGAGCAAAGAAATGCCAATATAAATTTAAATAAATATTTCATTTCATCGAGTGGGAATCGAACTTACAACCAGTCGCGTTTAGTCATGCTTTGTGCCCCTGCGCTATATGGTATGTTATAAAATATTTTAACAGATATTTGTATATCCTTTTTTATAGCTTCCCCCATAGCAGGGTAGGCAAAGGGAACCTGGGAACCTTAGCAAAATATACATTACGACAACGCCCTTTGTTGTAATTTGAAAATACATTGATTAATTCGGGGAAAAACAAATATGTTCGTTCTATTTAATATATTGCAGTTAGCTTCGCTCGCCCCAGGCAGGACAGGCTTTCAACGAACTCTTAGAGTTTTTTTTTTTTTTTTATGGTATAAGGACAAGGCAAACGAGCGTTCGGGTCACCTGATGGTAAGTGATCACCGCCGCCCACGACCCCGTGCAACCCCAGAGGAGCTACAGGTGCGTTGCCGGCCTTT
>DWGR01002071.1:0-14453 GCA_018247715.1 Heliconius burneyi
GAAATATTAAAAGAAACAACAAAAATGACTACAAACGGTGATGGATGGACGGAAAATTAGCAGTTTGCTTTATCAGAAGAATATTTATCCTTAAAATAATTTTCTTAGGCAAAATACGCCGTTAATCCAAGCCGTGCAATAAGCAAGTTGAAAAAAGTTTGAATACTTCAGAATCGGAATTGTATTCGAACAAGGAAGATATAATTTATAATTATTTATTACGTATTTAGGCAGGTAATCTATAACATTCAAGTAAATGGGTAAGTTATAGGTGTAGTTTCAACAATAAAAAATCAGCTTTACGCTGTATCCCGCACACAGCATGGTAGGCAGAGGGAACCCTGTGTTAAGACACTCCGTTCCCCACTTTATGTCGAATTCCGGAGGCATTGCGTGTTGAGTGGCGGAACTCATCGCCGATCTTTGCCTCGACACCAGAGCGAAGAAATTAAAATATAAATATAAAAAAATATTTAATTTTCTCGACCGGGATTGATCCCACAACCGTCGCCTTACAGTCACAAGGCATACTTGTAGTTCGCTTCATTTATGGTGCAACGTTGTAAAGACTAAGAAAAATGGTAGGTATGATGGTTTTTTTAATAATGATAATAATTTTATAAGGATTTATTTAAATTCATAACATATATCTTGTGTCTTAATGTAAAATGACACAAAATATTATTTATTTAAATTACTACCAATTATCTATAAATATAATATAATTGTAGATAATCGCTGTCTCTAGTCTCTACATGGAAGATATATAAGATCTATTATTGGTCTGTTTGTCGCTTTGTATGTTTGTGCACGTTAATCTCCGTAATGACTTAATAGATTTAATATATATATATATATATATATATATATATATATATATATTCTTGTGTAATTATATAGTCTTGTATTTTTCCCTTAACATTTAGTGTTTGTTTCAATTCAATAAAACAAATTATAATGTTATTAAACACGAACTAATTCAGATTGGTAAATACATAATTGTGTAGAAGCTACGAGCATGTCACTAGTAATATATTTTGAAACTCAAATTGAAGCGAAAGCCTTATAAAAGTAGGTATATTTATATTTAATTGTTATTACTGTAATGCAATCATATATAACTAGACAGGGCCATCATTAAGCCATGTTTACGAGGCGCTTTGTAACTAAAACAATTGACGACAATCGACATCGAGAAATCCTCGGGGATGCAACGTGACGTAGGCTATAAGAGGGCGCGTTTAATTATATTTTCACTTCAATTAAATATTTAATTATTGTCTGTGGGAATTATCAGATGAGGATTAGTCCCGCTTTATACAATATTTAAATAACTTTATTAAAATATTTAAGTTGCGTTACAGTCACAAGTGTGTGATTTTTGGTTGTGGGTTCGATCCCCCCTCGAGGAAATGAAATATTTATTTTAATTTATATTTCCATATCTTCGTTCTGGCACGAAGGCAAAAGCCCGCGGTTGTGTTTCGCCACTGCCTACCCTACTATGTGTGGGACCCAGTGTGTAGCTGATTTTTTTATTATTTATAGATAACCAATTGTTATTATTAAAATGTTAATATTAAAATCCAATTATTTTTCTCTATAGAATTAACTAAATAATTAAAAGAAAAACATTTACCAAGAATAAGACAATTAGCGCAAGATAAAAAATTGACCGCTGTCGATTAAAACTTGGCCCGCGATAAGGCAGGGCGGGCCGCCCTCAGTAGCGGTCTGTCACGCGTGCCCTGCTCACGCCTCACGCCTGTGCTGTGATAGTGAAGTGTGTTCTGTGCAACTTGTGTCGGATGCTAAACTATATGGTAAGTTTAAAAAAATAATGTTTATTTTATCTGTGAAGGTTTTTAATGTTATTTTTATTTTTTATCTGTGAGTTTTTGGTTGGTTTGGTATAATATAATTTTAAAAAAAAAAATTAAGTTAAGCTCTTAATTATAATTATAATGAAGTAAAAAAAAAACATTTTGAAATATTTTGTTTTTGTTTTGTTTGCACGTTTATTCTAATTTATGATAAGATATTTAATTTTTTATTGTAGAAAAGGCTTTTTCAGTCTAAAGTGTATATAATATGTTAAATAATAAAAAACATATTATGATTCTTTTATACTACATATTAATAGCTAACTCAGTTCTTAGGTCAAGGAGTATTAATGTAAACGTACGTATTAAGTTTGATAACACTATTTGTTCGAACATTATAGAGCATATTGATATTAAAATAAAACAGATCATAAATTCTCTAACATTCGCATATATGTACATTGGTACTGACCATGCGTAATTGGTTGAGCCTTATATAGATAAAATAAGCAGTATTATAATTGTACCTGTATTTATAAAAATACTTAAAAAAATAGATTTTTTTCGTTCTTTTTTTAGGGCTTTTTTAGCTTTAAACAGTGTCTCTTGCGGGGTGATCAGAGACAACGGAGCTCCAAACGCTACGGTCTCTGTATAGTTTCTTTCGCCTCGTTCACTGTTCACCTTTTCATACATGCGTTTCAGGGCGTCGTCATTTTTAGGTGGCCTTCCTCCAGTATCTTTGACATTATGTTTTCGAAGGTCAACCGAGGTCTCCCCCTACCTGTCTTACCGCTCAGCTCACTTCATTCTCAACGCCGCGCTTTACATCAACACCAGAGCGAAGGAATGAAAATATAAATTTAAATAAATAGTTAATTTCCTCGAGTAGGGATCAAAGCCACAACCAGTCGATTATACAGTCTCACTTTGTGCCACTGTGCCACGACTGACATAGACTAGAACAAATTGTAAGAGGGCCAAATCAGCACATAAGAGATGATAGAGAAAAATCTATAAATATAATTAATACGCATAAAAAGTATTTAGATATAATACAAACATTGTAACAGACTTTTTAATAAAATTTATTCATTGGGTTTTGCAAAATCTACAAACGCAAACAAATTTCAGTTGTAAAACTAGAAGCTTCAGTGACAATCTGGTGTATGTGTTTGTTTTTTGTTTTTTTGTACTTATAAGAGTTTTTCCGTGTATAAACAATAAAGAGAACTGTGGTTCTCAAAGCGTAATATTACTATTAGGATAGCAAGCTTATTAACTATTCTCTATTATTATTCTGTGATACGTTTTATGTACATATGTGTTATTATTATGTTATGTTTCAAGACACGCGCTAGAGGGTCAAGCCAAGTTAAAAAGCTGGAAACGCGCACAGTGTCTTTTAGAAGAACCATTTCAAGCTGTAATAAAGTTTATTTAAAATCTCTTAGTTTGTAATGTATATAAAATTTCAACAATTTAACTCACACGATATTGATATTGATACATATTTAAAAATCGAAAATACTGTGACTGAGATATATATGAGTTCCGAATTCTGTGTTTATTTGGGATAAAATTCAAATACACAGAACTTGACACTTAATCTTCTATTCTTTGGTCGGTGAAGTCGAGAACGACGCACTACTTAACATTTAACTTGGCTCTCATTTCACATTTATGTTTTTGATGATATTTAAAACAAAGTCCGAAATAGTACAATACAACATTTTAAGATAAATACGTATTAATATTACCACAAGACATATGCTGCAAATAAATGAAAACATTCATCATTTTGTAACATTGTAAGACGCATATTGAGTGATACTCGTATAGGAACCTTCACAAATTAAGAGTCTTAAATCTTTCAATAAATAAATTAGCCTAGCATTACGGTTTGGCTACTACGCGGTTTGTTTATATAAAATCAATAGAAACGCGGGTAAGAATATTTAATAATAAAATATATTATTATACCTTTGTACATATTTTTTACGCTGTATCCCGCATGTAGAAAAGTAGACAGAAGGAGCCTAGAGTTAAGACATTCCGCTTCCCACTTACCGCCGAATTCTGGAGGTATTATGTGTTGAGTGGAGGAACTCAACGCCGCGCTTTGCCTCGACCAGATCGAAGAAATGACAATATTAAGCATTTCATTTCCTCGAGTGAGAATCGAACCCACAAATTGTTTCTCTTCTTCAGTCTTTATTATTTTTTTTAATAAAGATTTTAATGTCGATCAAGCAATTTATATCTTAACTAGATTAACTTACATTGTTTTATCTTCTTTTAGATTATATTCTTTTATCTCAGTAAAAAAGGCAAAGGAAATATTGCCTTTTTTTATTCCTTTATTAAGAAAGGTGCGTGTGATACAAGTAATATATAGTATATGTATTATGATACAAGTAGTATGTTACAGCGGAGTGGTCGGTATTTACTGCATAGCTAGGTACAGGTGACAGGTGGTATAATATATTAATTATTTACAAAAAATACCGTAACATATTGTAGCAAAAACGTGGAATTATATTCTGTTTAATAAACTAGAATAATATTTTTAAATTGTAATGACAACCTAAGAACCAACCTAAGAGACTGCCAATTATAGTTAAAATTATTCTAATGCCTTTAATAAAATAACAAACTTTAACGATGATAGATTGATATTAACAGATCTTTCAAAGAACTAATTTATTATTAAAATTTAAGATCTTTGAACTTGTTGCAAACTGAATTTGCTAAATCTTCAATTTTATCGTCAGTGTTTCGAAACAGGGCTGCTCAGTAAATACGATGTTTGTGGGTTCGAATAGCAGATGGGACAATGTTTATTTTTAATTAAAAACGTTCCCATTTTCAGCATTAAATATGTAAGGTTAGTAGGTGTTTATCTAAATACCTATGTATATAAAATTATTATACACATATGTCGCAAAGTTGTGAATATATTTAAACTTTTCTAGTTCTTAAAATATTTTTATGGTTCTGTAACCCAAAAGAAAAAAGACGGAAGAGATCCACTTGGTGTCTGTCTGTCAAAACTATTTATCTCGGGTTTGCGTGGAGGTATTGAAATTAATATCAAATATGAAGGTCTACGATCTATAGTTCCATAGTTGTGAAATTTGACACGAAGTGAAAATTTACAAAGCAAATAAAGTGAAAAGTGAAAATTTATATATATAGAGGAAAAGTAATAACAAATGTATATTTGTAGTTAATTTCATACAAAAAGAGAGCCCGCCCGCAAACTTAAATTAGTCTACTCTTAAAATCACTCTGCGTCGACCTATACCCCGTCGTCTTATACTCAGTGTAATAACAATTATTTTGAAAAAAATTGAAATGATCTAATTCCTGTTCAGTGATAAATTTGTATGACAATCACAATATTATCATTTATATACACATCTATCTTTCATAGCTACCAATAAACATAATATGTACGAATTTATAGATATCCTTGATAATATTGCCAGTATTAAATATTAATATTAAAAGCATCGTCTGGTACACAATTTAAGGCGTCAATTACCTCTAAACATTATGTCAGTTTCAACTATTACAATCAGATGGTCATTGGTTCTATTTTAAAAGCGTGCCCAATGTTGATGAGTATATATATAAATACAGTCCAGTCTTCGCTCTGGTGTCGGGGCAAAGCCCGGCAGAACTGGAAAATTCGGAAGAAAGTTGGGAACGGAGTGTCTTAACACTAGGTTCCCTCTGCCTAGCCTGGTGTGTATGGAATACAGCGTGAAGCTGATCTTATTTATAGTTTCTTTGTCTTGTCTTAAATATTTATGGTTGTTGTTGCGTTGTTCTGTTTTTAGCATCACGCCGTATCCCGCACACAGCAAGGTAGGCATGGCAGAATTGTCTACGTCAAATATGCAAAACTATTGTTGGAAATAATACGGTACTATTCTACTCATCCCCTTGCGTGCAGAACTCGTACTGATTTTTATTTGCAACAACAAAATATCTGCCAAGATAGATATTTATTTCAAATTACTTTTTTTGTGGTAAAAAACGCCATAACTATTTTTAAAACCTACCAGGTGGTATAAATCAGCTGCATGCGAACTCCATTTTATTTTTGATCTGCTGGACAATGATCTGCTAAGTTCACAGACATCTATGAATATACTAAAATCGATTTAGTTCTCACCGAGTATCGATATATAGCCAACAAGTCAATAGACTATGTAAATAAAAAAAACATGTAAACAATCATGTGAAAGTATGAGAAAAAGGTTATCCACTATTTTATCCACGCAAATAGAAGCATCCTTCCTTACATATAAAAGTTTAGTACGATCTCGCGATACATTAAAGCCTCTAAAGCCGGCTTTGATAGAATACACCTAATATTATTGGGGTGTTAGACTTTATATTGCGTACAGTAGGATTACTGTGATCTCATTGCTATTGATTCTTGGCATTTGTTTCGAAACTATTTTAATATAAGGAAAGAGAAAGCCTATTTAGAAAATATTGCATCCTTGTTGTTATGAAACGATTTTAGTAAAGAATATTCGAGAAATTCATTTTAAAACTAATACCAATATAATAAAAATAACTAACTCGAAAAATATATCAGTACAAGTATATAAGCAAAAGCTAAATAGCTGCCACTTGTTCTCAGTTTATTAGATATACTCGTAGATAGAAGATTAATTTACACTTTATTATACCTAGTAGTAAAATGAATAAATTAAAACATACATCTAAAATAATGAAGCCAGTCGTGGTGCAGGGGCACAAAGTGTAAATGTAAAACAGATTGGTTGTGGGTTGGATCCCCACTTGAGGAGATGAAATAGTTATTTAAATTTATATTTTCTTTCTTTGCTCTGGTGTCGAAGCAAAGTGCAACGTTGAGTTCCAAAACTCAACTCCAGAATTGGGTGGAAAGAGGGGAACGGAGTGTCTTAATACTAGGTTCCCTCTGCCTACCCTGCTCTGTGCGGGATACAAAAAAATCTAATTCTAAAACACATATATAATCTGATCATTTATTTTACGGCTACAAACGGGACGTAGGTATTTTATCGTTAATAAGTAATTCTATATATTTTTTTAACCGTTTTATTACAGAATATTCGGCTACATATAGCATACTTATAGTGTTGCCAGTAGCAGTTTTTTAAAGTGAGCTTTTGTGTTTAAGGTGCTTGGTTCCTTTTTTTTAGGTGCAGAAATTTAAAATACATCGTCGTGTTTCGTTTTCTTTATCTACATTTATAGATAGTATAGTATATTATCATTTTTACCGATATATTTAAATGGGATTAAATCTTCATACACAATTATTAAAACAAGTAAAAAATAATCTTAAGTACCAATATTGCCTAAAATAGATATTCAAATAACTGATAGCACGTTCAATTCTAATTTTATTTACAAAAAAATAAGCATACTAATTAATTTCTTCTATACTCATAATAAGTTAAGTCACATTGCTTTTACAGTAAATTTTTCGTGCAGTACAAAAGATCAAAGTCCTATGCTAAAAGTGGACCTTAAAGAGGCCTCGAATGAAATTAATTTGACTATATTTCTTAAAGAAACTTCTTTCAATAATGTCAAGAGTTACTTATGGCTACTTATTCTAACATGTCTACAATTTTTCTAATTAGGAAATATTTTTTATAAAATATTTTTAATATTTATTATATGAAAACATATGTAAAGAAAGGCTTTTGTTTCCCGCATTTTTTATTATGTCAAAAGAGAAGTAGTTAGGACACAGATTATATATATAGTATGTATAAATATATATAATATACATACACAGATTATATAAATTGTATATAAATACTTGTAACAATAAGAAAGTAGAAATTTATCCTTATAATAATAAAAGTAGGTCATTTCCATTATATCGGATTAACCATATCTAATTAAATGAACTAGTCTCCACAGAAGTGGCGAAGGAATTTTTATGGTGATCCTTTTCGATAAATTTACTTATTTAGTAAGGGAAGACCGCATAGTTACTTTATAATACCAAATGTATTAATATTTAAATTCTTATTACTTATTATTAATTGTTATCAACTTAGTCAGTTTTTTATAGGTAACTTGTAATTTGAATAGTTAAAACATTTAAAAAAAATTGAATTGCCAGTTTTTTTTATCTAACCAGTAGTAAATATTTATATGATATAAAATTAAATGTTATTTGCTTAGCTAGACAAGAGTTTTACATACTTTATTTTGAAACACAATTTACGTAATAAAATAATAATCATTCCACATTTATTTGAAGTTATAGAAATACTCTGAGATATCCTAAAATAAAATATAGGCCTTATAAAATTTTACGTAAAAATAGCAACGGGGCATCTGTTATAATATTTAATAAAGTTATTTATAAATTTATGGTAAACAACAACAAGTATGAGCGAACTTTGTTTACCACACGCGTACTTAAATACGTGAAAACGTGTTTGCGACATTTTAGTTTTGTATTATTTATTCATACAATATATATCAAACGTGTACTGCCACTCAACACGCTAACTTACAAGACAATTCTCGTCTTGAGAAATATTTTTTCACAATATGAATGCTTATAAATAGATTGAATTTACTTGTATGAATAAAAAATATATTGAATTCTTTTTAATTTATAAACAATCTAAAATCTACTTGAATTTATTATATGTATGCGGTTTATTTCATGTTGAGGCAAGTCGTGGAAGAGGAGCACAAAATGTGACTGCAAAATCCACTCTTTGTGAGTTCGATCCTCACTTGAGGAGCTGAAATATTTAATTAATATTTCCATTTCTTCGCATTGGTTTCGAGGCAACGCACAGCGTTGCTCTCCGCCGCTCAACACGCAATGCAACGCACTTCAGAATTTTGCAGAAAGTGGAGAACGGAGTATCTTAACACTAGGTTCCCTCTGCCTACCCTGATGTGTGCGGGATAAGGCGTGAAGCTGATTTATTAGAATACATAAATAATCCGTCCTAGCTTTTCTTAGAGTTGTCATTTTTTAATAACTTTACGCTGAATCCGGATCACCGATATACCGTAGAGTAAGCGAAGGGAATCTGGGAATCTAGTAATAAGACACTCCATTCGAATTAATTTATATTTATTCGACAATTTAATAAGCTTATTAGCGTAAAAGACATAATTGTTTTCGCAGGAAGAACCCAAACTAATTTCAATTAATTTTTACAACAATCTGTCGATAATCGATAATAATCAGTATTTTCTTGATTCGGATTCAAAGAAGCATACATAGTAAAATTTTAAAAAGTTTAAGTTGATTAAATTAAAATTATTAAAATAATAATAATTAAGCCCTTTATTTCACAATCACATAATTACATATCAATTTTGATGTTAGTCTTATATTAATGTTAGTATGTAATATTTTATGTTCTTAATGCTAGTGTTAGTATTTTTAGTTATTTTATTATTAGATGTGAACCCCTGTTTGGGTGAAGGCCTCCTCCATCCTCTTCCATTCTTCTCTATTTTCTGCTGCAGATGTCCAATTTGTTCCCGCAATGTCCGTAATGTCATCAGCCCACCGTCTTATTGGCCTGCCTACCTTTCTCTTTCCTAAAGGACCTTTCCATTTTGTAGCTTGTATGGTCCAGCGTTGGTCAGAGTATCGTGATATGTGACCTGCCCATTGCCACTTAAGCTTTAGAGCTTGACACAACGCGTCCGTTAGTTTAGTTCTACTTCTAATGATTTCGTTTCTTATCTTCTGTATTTTCCTTATTTTCAATATGCTTCTTTCCATAGCTCGTTGTGTAACCTGAATTTTTTGTTTCATTTTTTTAGTAAAAATCCACGTAATTAAAATTATTAAGTTAACTAAATTAAATACTTTATACAGTTTTTGGTCTGCAGATCTGCTATCGAATTAGCCCATAACAAATATAATAATATATGATATTTTTCATGAACACTGGATGATTTGTATATTTTTCTTGCATTTTTAAAATATTTTATTATTATAGTCCTCAGTGAAGGATTTTCGGGTAAGTTTGCGATCCCTTCCTTTTGACACCATAAATATTGAGATCTAACAAAGAAGTATAAGCTATACTTTTATATATTCGTTTAGTGCTGTAGTCGGTCAGTGTCAACCCACATAATTGGGTTAAAAGTAACTCAGTTATAAGGGTAAAGTCGAGTCGCTTTGAACGATGACGAACGTCGTTTGCTATATCTCTAGCACAGTGTATATATATACTCGTAATAAATAAAAATGTATTATTTTGGATTTTCTTTTTGTATAATTCAAAGGAATATTGTTACAGTATTATGTAATTTTCTAAATATGGATGGAGACAGATGCTCCAATACTTTTTCGGTCTTATCAGAAACATTGCTTATTGGATTTGATTAGCTGAATATTTAGATATTTTTTTTAGCTTCACGCTGTATCCCGCACATAGCAGGGTAGACAGAGGGAACCTAGTGTTAAGACACTCCGTTCCCCACTTTCTGCAGTGCGTGTTGAGTGGCAGAGCTCAACGCCGCGCATTGCCTCGACACCAGAGCGAAGAAAATGGAAATACATATTTCACTTCTTCGAGTGGAGATCGAACCCACGACCAGTCGATTTTGCAGCGCACGAAGTCATACCCTTGTGCCGCTGCGCTACGACGGCCTCCAATAAATCGGCCGGCTAAATATTTTAATAGTGTAAATATTATTTGCCTGGTTGCCATTCCTTATTTTGAGTTTTTGTGACTTTTTTTTTCAGCTTCACCTTTATCACCTGTAACAGGAGAACTTAGTGTCAAGAAACTCCGCTCCTACGGAACAAAACGCTGCGTTTTGCCTATTGCCTAAATATTAAATATTTCATTTCCTCGAATGGGAAGCGAACCCATAACCTGCCGCGTTTACAGTCACACGCTTACATAGTTATTTTCTTTTGATAAGCAACAACTCTTAATAATGTAATGTAAATGACATATAATATGCTATTTAGTTGCTAGGTTTCCTGATTTTGTAGTATGGAAAAAAAATTGAAAATCATTATAGTCATATCATCCACACCACCTGGATATGTGGCACTCAACTACTGTGAGGTTTCGTAGGAATTTCCTTCCATGCGCCACGGAATTGTGGAATGGCCTACCCGCGGCAGTGTTTTCAGGTCGATATGACATGCCTATCTTCAAAAAGCGCGTTTATCTCCACCTTAAAGGCCGGCAACGCACCTGTAGCTCCTCTTGTGTTACATGGGGTCGTGGGCGGCGGTGCTCACTTACCTTCAGGTGACCCGAACGCTCGTTTGCCTTGTCTTTATACCATAAAAAAAAAAACCTTCAGGTGACCCGATCGCTCGTTTGCCTTGTCTTTTTCTCATAAAAAAAAAATCAAACGTTTGTATGTTGATAATTAATTTTAAATGTATTGTTTTATTGGTACGACCTTTTCTCTCAAGTTAATTGAAACACAGTTTTCCACATCCTTCCGTTCTGGGACGTCGGTGACGTCATTTTGGTGTGACGTCATAAATGATTTACTACCGAATGTCAATGTGATTAGTTCGCTTTGCGTTGTTAATAAAGAATAAATTGACGACTGTAGGTGGGTCTGTTGTGGTGAATCGATTTAGTTGTTTAATAGTTAAATTTTGTACTGTCTGAGTAGTTATAATAAAAAAAAAATCAGCTTCACGCTGTATCCCGCACACAGCATAGTAGGCAGAGGGAACCTGGTGTCAAGGCACTCCGTTCCCCACTTCCCACCGAATTCTGGAGACACTGCGTGTTGAGTGGCGGAACTCTATGCTAAGCTTTTGCCTCGGTATAAGCGCGAAGAAACGGAAATACAATTTTGAGTAAATATTTAGTTTCCTCGAGTGGCATCACATTACAGTTACAGTTGTACCGCTGGCGCCACGACGGCCTCAATAGTAAAGTGTAATTAAAATTAATAATACTTAAATGTATAATTTAATGTTGTGCCATATAGACATTTTAAATAATGTCTTGTTAGATTTGATTTTGGTAGAGTGTTAGTAATAATAAGTGATTTTGATAGTAATATGAGATTCTGGCTCCTTCGATCTCCATTTAGAATATATTAGTCCCACGATTTAAAGCTAATTGAAGGTGAAAGCTGGACAACATTTTTTATGTTTCACGCAAGAGAGATATAGTTCTCAATGATGTGAGCATTGGCTTGTACTTGTTGAATACAAAAAGTAAAATATTGTTTTATAAAGAAATCTAAGTATATTTTTGGCAGTGCCAAAAGCGTGTTAAATATTTTCATTTCTTCGCTCTGGTCACAAGATTAACCGCGGCGTTGAATTTCGCCACTTTATATGTAATGTGTTGAAAATCCGAAAAGTGGGGTACGAAGTGGCTCAACACGTTCCTTGTGCCTACCGTGCTCTGCGGGATACAGTGTGAGGCTAAATAAGAAATATAATTTCAAGATCTTAAAACGTGTGTCTAGCAACACATCCGTTTCCATTTCATTTGATAACAAATAGCCTTCAGTCAATAAACACAATTGATCCATTATTGTGATACGCACGCTCGACGTTTTTAAACGAGAATTTTTTAACATCTATATTATATTACTTCAGGCTATAAGACCTTTTAGGGGTTTTTTTAATTCCAAATTAATCCTGAGGCTTTAAAATTAGATAAATAAATTTTACTATAAAAATTTAAAGGTAGGTTACGTCACATTATTCATATTTCATAATTTATACACAAATATTTATTTAAGTTTAAACTTTAATTTCTCTGGTGTCGAGCGCGGCGTTGAGTTCCGCCATTCTCAACACACCATGCCTTCAGAATTTGAGGGAAAATGAGGAACGGAGTGTCTTAAAACTACGTTCTCTCTATTTACCTTGCTGCGTGCACGAGATACAGCGTGAATCTGTTTTTTTTATTTTAATAATAGCTGTTCCTAATCTCTTACAATCGTTCTAGTATGAAGGTGTATGATATTACATACATTTTGTTTATGTTGTATAGCTGATATGTAAAAGCATTTCAATTTGCGTAAATTCGTTTCCAAATTGAATACCGATACCGCTTAAAGAATTTCGCTGATTGTTCCTTAAAATCTGATTTAATCTGATTTATTCCTCATTTCACAGATAAAATAAAATTATAGAAATTTCTCATGACCTTCAACGCCCCTGTGCTAATTATTATATCACGAAGAGTTCAATAAAACTGCTAGACGTCGCATTTCGTAAAATACAAATTCAATTTTGTCCTTCTTCATTATTGACGGCAAGTACTTGATGATTGATGATGATGATGCGGGCATCACCAACTGTACTTGTACTTCATTTTTCTACTCATCCATATTAAATTTTGAATTCAAGTTGTTCAAATTGAAGTTTAGCTCGAGAATTAGATTTCTGTTTCTGTCTGTCCCTTCAACGCTACGTAAAAGAGCTTTATAGTAGTAGATAATATTTGATAGTTAAAACAATAGCATTACTTACTTAACTTCAATTGGAAATATATCCATGTGGCGTTCTCAATCACTCTATATGGAATAGCTTTTATTGATTAAATAATCTTAGAACTGTTCAACCCTATTATTGTAATTAAAGAATCCAGTCCTTCTTTAAAAAAATCATGTCTTCTGATGTTACATCCGATCTCATCATATATTCTATATTATAACGTATACAAGAATATATTATTTTGTAATTAATTATTATTTATTATATATTATTTCTCATTTTACTGTATAATGATTTCCAAATTCAACGATGTCAAATAAAATTGTTTCTTAAACTGTTTAAAAAGGTGAACCCGAAACGTAAAACATCTATTTTTTAAAATACTTTTTTGAGTGTTACAACAAGGATATATGTAAAATATTTATAATAAAATAACCACTTATTTAAAGAGATAAGGAAACCAAACAAAATATTCTTCTTACAATTTATTAAGACAGTATTTCCTAATCTCGCTTCCAGTCTTACAGTTGAGAGATTATAAAATTTCCAGTAGAAATTCTTGCTTTAAGTGAACAGGTGTAACTTGTCCTTTATAATTAGTAAAATACCACTCAGATGAAATAAATTAAGTAAAGGATCATTTCATTTAATTCATAGAAAGGATCAAAAGGACTGTGACTGTACATTTTTACAGTTTGTAAATAATTAAGAAAATTTTACATTTAATTTCAGATTTAATAACTTTCAAATTTAAGTTTTATTTTTGTTATTAAAATTCCACAGTGTATTTCTAAATTTTCCACTACTGAAATTTAAAGTATCTATAAAAAAATTCTAACAAGTAAAGCTTATTACACAGTTCAAGAATATTTAGAGGATAAACATGTATGGAATTAATGTGTGTTGGATGTCATGCAGGATCGCTGCCAGCTAATGTCATAATTAATTATACCATTGACTTTGAAAAGAGCAACTGTTGAGTTTCTTGCCGGCTCTTCTCAGCAGAACTGCCTTCCGAACCGGTGGTAGCTTTTTGTTTATATGTTCACTCGAATTTTCAAATGTGCTTACATTAGTCTATTTGAATAAAGAATATTTTGAATTTTAATATTAATGAATGAAAGCTTTCCTTTGTACGTCTTATATCGGTTAATGTAAAGTAATACAAAAATTACTTCAGA
>DWGR01002072.1:0-14449 GCA_018247715.1 Heliconius burneyi
TTTGTTTGTGATAAAACTTGTTTTTTTAACCGACTTTCAAAACAAGGAGGAGGTTCTCAATTAAATATTTTCGATTCGATATTCGATTAATATTTTGGATTCGATTGCGATATTGGATTATTCGATTTAATTTAGGTATTCTTTGTTATTTGCAATCAATACAGTTATTTATAAAGAATATTATAAATCCTTACCCAAATCAATAATTTAACCTTTAGGGCTGTATCCGGACGAGTAAATCAAATTAGTCATTGACATTATGACTGTCAGTACATTCTGTTTATTAAATGCTTATTATGATCATGCAGTTCAAGCGGGCGAAGTCGCTGGCAGGCCGCTAGTCATAAATAAATATTTATTTTCATATATAAAACAGTAATATGTGTTGTGTAACTTACACGAATGAGATGCATAATAGTATATATATAATTGATTGTATGTATATATATAATTGATTACAAATACACAAAACTCTCCAAATAGACTTTCATTGTGTGTGGGAGATCGGTATAAGTTTATTTTGAGTGAAGTAAACATTGCTACTGCCAATATTTGGTCATAATATTCGTCGTAATGTTTAAATCTATAAAAAACCATTGTGTACAAGAAACGTATTGGGAAAGTAGTATTTTATATATGACTATAGGTTCGATTCCTAGCCGGGAAATGTTATTATAAGACATGACGTGGCGTTTAATTTCGTCACTCATACGCAATGTGATTTGTTGGGATTTTGAGAAAGTAATAGCTACTTGCTTATATGATAGATTTGTTATTTTTTTAAAAGTTAAATTTTTAAATATTGGGCAACAAACAAAATTGAGAAATATAATAATATATAATAGAAAAAGGATATTTATATATACATATTCAATGTATATATTCTGTATATGTTTTTCTTCAAAATTAAAACTCATCATTCGCACTGATGAAGTACCTAACTGTGTAAAAATAGTCAAATTATACTAACAAATGAAAATGGTCATACGTTAAATAATAAAATGCAACATTATACGAAACATTGTAATGCATTGCGTAATGTTTCAGAAGTACGCAAATGATAGACACTCACGTGGAAGAAAATGCGGTCTCATGGTGCCCTTCATTATTTACAGTTTTAGTGCCAATTCCCACGCGTTTCTGATGTTTTGTGCCAATATTGGTAAAATGTTAATGTATGACTAAAGAGAGTCTTAGATTTGGACTAAATACACATATACAAAAGGTACAAAAATATCTTATACTGAAAAAAGGCTTTTTTGGAATATTCTGATTTGTTTTTAAATTTTCTACCTATTCCAAGGTTACTTTACTTTACTATTACTTTATCGTCTAGCCAGTTAAAACTTCATAAAATATATATCACTAAGAAATATAATTATAAGCATATCTATTACATCAAGAATTAAATGTCACGACTATATAATAAAGAGGTCCAGATAATGACAGACCTCTTTACAGACACTACGTTCCTACTCTACCTACCTCTCAATTTTCGTGATATAGCGTGTTAAGAGGCGGAAATAAAATAAATTTAAATGGAAACTTCTCCTAGTGGGTATCGAACCCAAAACTATAAATAGCTAAACTAAGCTCACAAATATGTTAGTTTACTTAATAAAAAATAGAATTTGTTTAACCCTTATGTAAAAGTTTTTGATAACTTGACAGATAGCTATGATGGGATTATGCCACTTTCTATTTGAAGGGAAGTGACGCCATCATAGATATGTCTGAAATCTTTCTACGGCCAACGTAGCACATGTTTGTAGCACGTAAAAACATCACGGTATGTATGTGCAAGCTATTTGCAAGTCCAAAGGTGTGATAGAACGTGATAATGTACAAAACCAATATTTTTTTATTATTATTCCCGCTGTGGGATACAGCATTTAGCTGCCAGAGGCAGAGGGAATTCGGCAGGAAATTCCCCACTTTCCGCCGAGTTTTTTAAGACATTGCGTGTTGTGTGTGGAACTTAACCTCACACTTTGTCTTGTTACCAGAGTGAACAAATGAAAATAGCACAGATGAACATTTCCCCAGAGTGGGGATTGAATACACAATCATCGCTTTTACATATATTTATACCATCAGACTCTGTTTCACTGTGGTTCGTATGAATCATTTTAATACAGAGCTAACAATTTAAATAAATCAACCAATACGAATATATTAAATATAGTTCCGCTAAGTCAATTTCTTTGCATTTATTTCTTAAGGAGTTTTTACTTACACATTGGGCAATATTTGGTCCAATATTGGTCAAATTATTCTTAGAAAAGATTTGGCGTTTTGGCAGACGTCTTACATTTAGATTAAGTAGTTCTACGAAAATGATATGTTTACATTAGATTTAAAGAAGAATAGGTGTATTTGTAGTGGTAGCAATGATCGAGCACTGAATTTCATATACATATTTTGTTTTTTTAAACGATTTTTTTGTCTGTGTAAACGTAAGTTATTATCATAGGATTTTTTAGTTTTACAGTGTATCCTATGTATAGCTGGGTAGGCTGGGGAACCAAAATGCTTAGACACTCCATTCTCCACGCTTATCATACCGCTCAATATTCAAAATGTCGCATGTTAGATGGTAGAGATCAATGCGCTTCATTTTGTTACTAGAACGAATAAAAATAAACCCTACGTTCAAATGGAAGTCGAACTCACAACCGTTAAAGATAAATCATGTACCGCTGCGCCACGATGGCTACAAACGTCCGTAGATGGAATATAGTTATATATGTAGAATATATATACTATATATTTAGTTGTTGGTACCATTTTAGGCACTTTGCCACGACTTGTGGCGTCTAACAAGGTAATTTCCCACAGCGGAGATGTATTTGTTTATATTTATTACTAAATTTATTATGTAAATGTAATTTTCAGATACGGAAAACTTGTATTTAAAATGTTCTATTTAAATTCTACTATCGTTGTTTGAAGAAAAATATAAACAATCATTATAAAAATGGTTATATATTAATATATTGATTAATTGTGTATTAAGCAAATGATATGTAAATTAAGAATTATGTAATACATCTAATTCTTTAGCTTCACGGAATTGGTAGGGTAGATATCACTCCATCGACTGTAAAACACTTCAGAAGACGGTACTTAACGCCGTATCTGTCTAGTTACCAAAACAACGAATTGAAAATAATTGATTGCTTCGAGTGGAATTCGAACCCTCAACCGTTGCGTTTTTTAGTCAGATGCTGTAACGCTGCGCCACTACGGCCTCTATAAAGCGAATATTTTGTTAATAATGGTATTACTATTCTGTTATATTATTTAACAAATGTATCCATAGGATTCTCATAGGTTCTGAAAATAAGAAACAGTAACGCACATACTGTGGCAATGTAATTGTTTTTCAATCCGTATTTTAAATCTTTCTACAGAACTAAACAACATTATGCAACTAAAATAAAACAGCAAGTGTGTTTTAGCTCATTACAATGAGATGTTATACAGACAGAAAAATTATACACATATTTTAAAAAATACAGTGTAATGTATAATGTCGCTATTCATTATACATAATAGTTGGTCTACGTGTCTAATGATGAATGATCATAATGTATAATTTCAACTAGCCTTATCGATGCGCCTACGCACGCGTACCGCAACGTGGCCTCACCACGTGGACATGCATGCGTCTATTGAGATTTTAGTACTAATAAGTATAATTATTGATTACGCAAAATTATATATATATATATATATATATATATATATATATATATATATATATATATATATATATATATATATATATATATATATATATATATATATATCGTAAATATGTTAAATTGCACAATGCTTAGATGATGTGCTCGTGCGATAAGTACATGGAGATAGAAATTTGTTTTTTCCAGAATTCTTATACATATATGAAAACAGCAAAGCGATTATTTTTTTATATTTTACGCTTATCTCGTATGGTAGGACAGAGAATCTAGTGTCAAGGTGTTCCGCTCTCCTTTTTATTATGATTAAATTAGGGACAGAGTGATTAGCGGCATAATTCAACGATTGATTTCATTGTTCTGTTTGAACTACAAAAGTAAACGACTACAAGTATTATAGAATCTAGTAAACATTGTATGAATACGAAGTATCTAATATAAAATAATTATATAAAAGCTTATTGTAAAACCTTAATCTGTGATTATTAGCAATGAATGCATAATATTGATTGTCATATTTCTACTAATAATAATATAATAGAGGCCGTCGTGGCGCAGCGGCACAAGGGTGTCTGTAACGCGGTGGTTGCGGGTTCGATTTCCACTTGAAAAAGTAAAATATTTATTTATGTTTATATTTCCATTTCTTCACTCTGGTGACGAGGCAAAGTGCGGCGTTGAGTTCTGCCAATCAAAACGCAATGCCTACAAAATTCGGCATATAGTGTGAAACGGAGTGTCCTAACACTAGGATCCCTCTGCCTACCCTGCTATGTGCGGGATACAGCGTGAAGCCGACTGACAATTATAATTCTATATTCAATTGCACTTATATATTATACATTAATAAATTCAATAAGATGTTATTGATTATTTACTTTTGGTATGAATTGTAAACATTTTGTCAATATAGCTTTATTTTTGGTAACCTTATTTTAGTTTCGACATTCTTATTAAAAATTATATAAATAAAGAACATTTTCAACGCCGTCTTGGCGTCTTTAAAAAGTAACATTTGGTTGTATTGATTGTGGGCCTAATTTCCATTCTGGAAAATGCATTGTTTTCCATTCTCTGGTAAAGTTCCTCCACTTACTTTCGAATTCAAAAAGTGGATTGGTATGACCACAGAAGAATTTACAGAATAAATACTTAAAATTTTTAATATGCCTGCAGGTTCTAGTACGTCTATTCTATTTTTTTTTATTTTGACAAAATAGAAAGAGTCGGTATTATGAATATTGCTGTCATGTGTTTAATAACACTTACAAGACGAAGATAAATTGATTGAAGTAAGAATTATCAAAAGCATTCTCGGAACATGAATAATTTCTTCACTGTGGAAAGAAGACAAAGCGCGTCGAGAGAGCTGAAAGACGCTGAAAAATTTCAGCGTTAGCTTAT
The DNA here is from genome assembly GCA_018247715.1 of Heliconius burneyi. Classification (NCBI taxonomy): domain Eukaryota; kingdom Metazoa; phylum Arthropoda; class Insecta; order Lepidoptera; family Nymphalidae; genus Heliconius; species Heliconius burneyi. Next base: position 5,109 of record DWGR01002072.1, read on the forward strand.
TTGCTTTATCTAAAAATCGAGAAACTAAACTGGTTCTAACAATATCCGTATGTTACAATTGTGAACAATTAACCTATAAATGACAAACAGTCCGCTGCACCAGTCTTTACTTATTATTATTTTTAGTATATCTATCGCATTATTCGCAGCTAGAATAAGTCACCCTCTTCCCAATGCCACGCTTTATTTATAATCGATAAAAGATAAATATCTATATATAATAGCACGGACTATTAGTTAACAAACTAATAATTTTATTTTCATCTAAGGTGCTTTGTATATTCTTGTTATATTCTTTAAAGCTACACGATATCCCATACATGGAAGGGTAGGTAGAGAGAATCCGGGGGGCTAGTGTTAAGATATTCCGTTCGTATCTAAATGTATGACTGAGAGAACTATCAAAAAAAAGTTCTTAAACTCGAAAGAAAGGATAAAGAAATTGACTGAAATAAATACAAATGAAAAAAGCAGGGAAAGACAAAAAATAAGGTAATAAACAAGCAAGGTCAATAGAAATTTATCAATAGTAATATCAGTTTACGTGTAGTTTACGAGTAAGAGGAAAACGTGCGCCCGCGCCGAAGGTCTACGCTTGCATAATAGTGGCTGTTATTTCCTGAATTATCTCAATAAAAATATTTATTTATAGATAAAATAAGAGTTTTATTATTACTGTGCTGTCACCCGTATGATTGTGTAGGTAGACTATTTACTAAAATACCATAGGAGCGTAGCTACTTTACACGTGATGGTTGTAGGTTCGTTTTCTGTTATGTTTTCTCTGTTTATTTGGTGTGATAAGGTAACACGTTGTTGAGTTCTGTTAATTAAAAGGCTGATATTGAGCAGAGAGCTACGACCAGGTTCTCATTGCCTCCTTGCTATATATTAGGACTGCGTATTATATGGTAGGTAGAAGTTCAATTTCCAGGAGTTGAGTGGAACAACTCAACTTTATTCTGTTACCAAAACGAGAAACTGACAATAATTTATTCGTCCGATTGGGAATCGAATCCACAACCTTCGTGCTTACAATCAGACGCTATGCCGCTGTGATACGACGACCTCATTTTTTTTAAAATAATGAAGCTAATTACCATAAAGACGCAAAGGTAATATAACTCAAAGCCATCACATAATTACAATTGAAGTCATGTAACTGATAAAACTTTTTTCCTTACTCCCAAGGCTCCAGTGCCCTCCACTCATTTCCCGGTATGTTCTTGAATGTTAACTAATATTATCTATTTCCTATTTAGTGCTATTATTTATCTATATTTAGATTCATGCTGTACGCCGCATATAGAAGAGCCTGGAAACTTAGTGTTCAAACACTCTACTCCCCAGGAAGACCATTAAGAAAAAGAAGTTTCTTATTTTCTGCCGAGTTTTGTAAGCATTGTGTGTTAAGTGGGGGAACCTAAGATCGCGTTGTGCATCGTTAACAGTATGGGGAAATGAAAATAATAAATATTTAGATCAGTCTCGATAGTGTAGTAGCTGTGACCGACCTCTTATTGGAGGCCTAATTAGAGTTAGATAGATCGCTATAATTGCTATTGTATCTAAGTAATTTCCCCTTTACAATGAATTATCACAGGTAAGTGTTGTGAGTTCAAACTTAAGTTTAAATAGATTTTTATTATTTCATTTTAATACATGTGTGGTTATTTTGAGGATATTTTAGAAAAATATTGCTCTGCTTCCATTACACAAAAACAGAAATATGACTTGTCGAGTGGCGGAACGTGTCTTAACGGCAAATGGAGTGTTTTAACAGTAGATTCGCAGGTTCCTTCACACAATAACAAGTCACAATTAAATACAGCAATAAACATCCAAAAAAACAAAACAAAAAAACTACGAAAACTTTTTAACATAAAGAAAACAAACTGGAGAAACACAAAGTGGTCCTTCGTGCCAGTCAAGTAAATAATCTTTTTTTTTTCATTTATTTATGTACCACACAAGAAAGAAAGTACAGAAAACATATAATAACAGAAAGAATGTGTACTAATACTAATAGAGATCTCTACCAGAAACCCTTGAATGTAGGAGATGTTGAGAGAAACGATTCGGGTGCGGTATTTTAATATTATGTTAATAAAAATGAACCTACACAAAATATATACTTATACAAACATAAAAAAATATACAATGACAAAGGAGTTGAAAAAGAAAATGGCAAAGCGACAACTAAAGATTCTAATTGAGATTAAGAAAATGTTTTAATCTGATTGTAAAAGTATTTAGAGATGGATTGGCAGCCAGTATAGAGTTTATTTAGAAAATAAAACTAGATTTTCGTATTTAAATATATATATTTAGTGCACACGTTTGTTATATTCACGTGTATTCGCCATCTGAGACGTGTCACGTGGCCGGTTACGTACAGATCACGTTTGCCGCCCGTAACTAATTTACGCTATTCTCTTCATAAGCTTAACAAAAACGGTTGTGATGTAACCCAATTTAATAATACCTTCTGTTTACTTGTAATTGTCGTATAATACTCAAGTATATTTTTTTTTTTTAATTTTTATTATTTTATCGAATTATGTATATTTTATATAGCACATGTTATGTCTTTGCGCAATGGCTCAAGCTTGTAAATATGACGTGGATTCGATTTCCACTTGTGGCTATTAATTATTTTGTAGAATTACTTATTATTTTCATTTCCTCGCTCTGGTGAAAAGAGCACAGCGTTAAAATTTTGTAACTCATGACTTACCACGCAGTATTTCGAGAATTGCGCGTAAAATGGGAAACAGTGTCTCTTAGCACTTGGTTCCCTCTTTCCCCTGCTATATGAGCGATACGGTTAGAAAGAAGAGAAAAATAGAAGAATGACTTGACATTATAATATTAAGTTTTTTGTTCTAAGTCCCATACACAGTACATATTTATATTATCATTAATGAATAACTTAATATTTTTTTTTTCGGTAAATCTGTAAACTAATTTCGATATAAATATCAAAAGAACATTCTAATTATTACAATAATACTAAATTGAATGCTAAGAAAAACAATTCTACCTACAAAAGTAAAACGTTTTGTTGTAACATTCATATACATTTAATATACACACACGACGCGACACGTGAGGTAATTGCGCATGTTAATAAAGTAATCTGCTATTATTACAGGGTAACTATGTTATTGAATAATTATATTATGTACATATTATATAAGGTGGTAGAAAATAAATCTTTGATTTTTAATGTCACGCTGTATGCACACAGCAGGATAGGCAGTGGGAACCTAGAACTAAGACACGCCATAATCGATCGAATTCTGCATGCATTGCATGTTGAGTGGCGGATCTCAACACCGCGCTTTGCCTTGACATCAGAGCATATACAATGGAAATATTAAACGTATATTTAATTTTCTAAAGTGGGAATTGGATCAGCAACCTGTAGCGTGGCCGGCCTCTAAAAGGAAAATAAATGGCAAAAGTAATTCTGCACGTTAGTCACGTTGCAGTACAAATTATTATCACTTTTTTTATTTTATTTATGTTTTATATTCTATATATAGACCAGTAATATATTTAATATAAAAAAATCGCCATTCCATTAGGCACTATAAGCGCTTTTGATGTTACAATTTGCATCAAAATGCGAGTAGATACACCTTACTAGACGATTTACTCTAGTAAAAAATTGGAGTCTGGAATTAGAACCCACAACTACTTGGTCCAATGATTCCACTGAACCAGCACCATTCCATCCTGTCAATGGCATGTACCTACCGTATTAATCCTGGCCTTACGTAACGTAGCACGTGGCGGCTTCACGTGATAACTTACGTCAGTAGGGGGTTAAACTCAGACAAGGTCAGCTTGCTGGCGTAGGGTGGCCACGTACTGGACGATCAGAACGTTGGAAAAAATATACATATACCCTAGATATATACAGATTAGTATGTTATTTTAGTATGTATTACTATTATAGATTCACGTTGTATCCTGCACATAGTAGGGTAGGCAGAGGGAATCTGGAAACCTAGTGTTAAGACACTTTGTTTCCGTTCCTCACAATTCGCTGAATTCTGGAGGTATCACATGGAGAGTGGCCCAACTGAACATCACGTTTTGCCTCTTTACCAGAGCGAGGAAATGGAAATATTAAATATTTAACTTCCTCGAGGGGGAATCGTACCCACAATCTGTTTCGCTTACAGTCGCCTATTTGTGCCCTTGTGCCACGACTGGCCTCAATATTTACGTTTATTCCTTTAAATTGTGAGTACTTTCTAGTACTCAGAGAATATAACGATAGGTCTATAAGTTACGGGGTCGGTTCAAATTCTGCTACTTTAAAATTTTCATACATTTTCTAAAAAGAATTTTGCTTCGCAATGCTTCCAGAATTCGGCAGAAAGTGGGGAACGAGGTGTCTTAATACTAGGTTCTCTCTGCCTACCCTGCTGTGTACGGAATACAGCATGGAGTTGAAGCTGATATTTTTTTCAGCTTCACGTTACATAGTGCATATAGCAAGGTAGACAGAGAGAACTAAGTAAGTTCCTCGTTCACTTTCTGTCCTAATATGAGACATTGCTTGTTTACTGTTGGAACTTAACGCCGCACCTCATTATATTACGAAATCGGTAAAATATAAATAATATATTCCCCTGAATTGAGACAGAGCTCGCAAGCTACTATGGATAATAATAAAAAAAGCCTTGACTTGAAATTGAACTGACGACCATTGAATGTCAGATGTCATGAAAGCAAATTAAGTCATATTGTGTTATAGTGTAAATATTACATACACATTATGTACATGTGAGTTAATATTTGATATAATACGAGTATGTAATTTCTTAAAAAAATAGTTTTATATTTAAAAATTTATGTTCGTTTGTATGATTGTTCCATCATAATAGGCACTAGTCCAAATAACTGATTATAAAAAAAAAATATTATCTGGCTCATGATCGTTTATTCAATATATTATGTGCTATTTAAGTGTTTCTTCAACAGGTTTACCTAGGAAAGGTTAGACAACGTCCTTGATGAATGGCCTAAATTAAAAGAGGAATCTTTCTTTTGTATCTGGCAGATAACAGGTTATGCAGAGTTAACCTGGAAACACAGTGATAATACACTCAGTGCTCCATTAGGACATTTCTGTTGCCCATTTTTCGCCAAATTCTTGAGGCATAGTGTATTGAGGAGCGGAGCTTAGCACCGCGCTTTCTTTTTTTTATGGTAAAAGGACAAGGCAAACGAGCGTTCGGGTCACCTGAAGGTAAGTGATCACCGCCGCCCACGAACCCGTGCAACACCAGAGGAGCTACAGGTGCGTTGCCGGCCTTTAAGGTGGAGGTAGACGCGCTTTTCGAAGGTACTCATATCATATCGACCTGGAAACACTGCCGCGGGTAGGCCATTCCACAGTTCCGTGGCGCGTGGAAGGAAATTTCTACGAAACCGCACAGTAGTAGAGTGCCACGTATCCAGGTGGTGTAAATGATATTTAAGTTTGTGACGTACTCTGCTTTCCGTCGGTAACAAACGTTAAATGATGAATATTTAATGTTTCATTTTTCAGACTGAGAATTGAACCCACAACCGTTACATTAAATTTAATTACAATAATAAGTTTAACGTGACTCGTTATCTTACAAAATACGATTACAACTATCGAAAACCGGGAAAATCTGTATAGCCGCATAATATTAAAACTATTTCGGAAACTTACTTCATCACCTGTATAAATAAAATTCAATAAAAGAATTTAAATGTTGTTTTTCCTCGATCTCATATTTAAGGTATGAGCATTTGTTCAGCTGTAGCAAAAAAAGTTAGAATACAAAAGAAATCACGTGTTATTAAAATTTTATATCACTGACTGTGAAAAACGTGACACGCTGTAAATTACATAACTATACAGATTTTTTTCAGCTTAACGCGATATCCCGCGTGTAGCGGGTACGCTGAGAGAAGCTAGTGTTAAGACTCTCCGCTCTCTACCTTCCGCCGAATTCTCGAGGCATTGCGTGTTGAGTAGCAGTTTTTGTATGCACGTTTCAAATAGATTTGTGAAATAATACGTAATTATAATATATGTATTGTTATGTACGTTAAGAAAAATGTTAATAATTTTATCGAAATTGGTGATGTAAATAATATCAATACCTAGAAATAAGAGTAACCTTTTCGCACCTGTCCTCCGATTGCATCAGGTCAGTAATTCTTTTATGGGAGACAGTGTGTATGCTTTACCAGTAGGATCCCAGAAAACGACCGAAAATGTTCTATATCACAATTAATAAGAGTTGTGAAAAGGCGTTTTTATTTAAATAATTATTTGAGGTTCAAAAAATGAAGCATGTAACTTCATTTTGAATAAAATTATTTAACTTTGATTGGACCGTACGTGTAATAACCTTATCATTACGTGTACTGGGACAACGCGCGGCGTTGAGCTCATTTCACGGCGCTTGGCTCACCCATCCAATGTGCGATCTTTCGAATTCGGTCGAAATGTACAGGCGAATCCGTAACGGAGAGTCTTTACACTACATTTTTTCTGATTACGAAAGTGCCTTAAAACACTCCAGTCCTTTCTTTTACCATTTTCCGCCGAATTCTGGAAGCATTGATGTTTAGTGGCGGAACTCAACGCCGCGCTTTGACTCGACATCAGAGCGAAAAAATAAAAATATAAATTAAAATAAATATTTCATTCCGAGTGGGGATCTAACCCACAATCAGTCGATTTTGCAGCACATTTTGTGCCACTGCGCCACGTCTGGCCTCTATATAAATAGATTTAGTGCGATAAAATAATATAATAATAGCCAGGAGAACATATTTTTTTGTGACGGAATCAGCAGAATTTTGCTTAACCAAAAAAGTAAGCAATCAGAAAAAAATAATTAAATATTTCAAAATAATAAATGATTTGATGATTTCAAATAAAAAATAAACTGTCAATATAAAGTAAACAATGTTTAAATAATTTAAAGGAAAAGCTGAAAAAAAAATCTGAAATATTTAAAAGCAACAAGATATTTAATTTGGCTCTAGAATAAAAGAAATACTCTGGTTTCCAACACTTTGCTAAGAGGTTGCTACAGCAAGGTTGGTCTGGCGCAATGTTTGTTAATGCGCTTAGTGGTGCCTTTACATTAGATTAACCGACTTGAAAGAAGAAAATTTGCGTTTATTGTATTTATTTATAGACGATTTATTATTTTCTTACCATTTGTTAGAACGTAACGTACTACATAACGTGATGGCTGTAACGGGTAATAAGGATTTTTATACTAATCTGTACTAACGTTATAGAGGTGAAGAGTGTGTTGGGTTAAGCGCGCTTATCTTAGAAACTACTGCATTTTGTGTTGGAGTCCATTTATCGAGATTAAATCAACTTAATTGTTATAGGTACACCTTAAATGACTTATCTCGGAGATTTACAATTTTAATATTATAAATAAGCGTATATTTAATTTGATTTAACCACGCGGGCGAAATCGCATACAAAGTTAGTAATATATAGACCGATGTTCTAAATATTTTTCGAGTTCCATAGAACTATCTACAAAGGAAAAAGAAAGCTATCCTCTGTTACAATCCTTTTTTATATTGTATGGTAAATTTTTAAACGTTTTTTAATGTTTATTAATGAAAAGATAAAAGAATTAAATGATTAATTCATTAAGCATATTTAGAGTTTCAATATTGAGCCACTAAGAGGTTTGTGAACGAATATTAAATTACGACACAAGAACTTAAACGAAATCGACGAAAATGTTGTTTGTTGTATGACAAGCAAAAAACAACGCCACATTTTCTTCCATATCTAGAATATGGAATTATTACATACTCTCAAGCGAAATCGAAACCCCGACTATTGCCATTACAGTCGCTCTGTGTCCCTTTGCACCATAGGTAGACAGAGAACATCTGGGGACTTAGTGTTAAGACGTACATTACTCTATCTAGAAAAATAATGCTGTATTTTATGTTAAATTCTTTATAAAAATATAATTATACTACAGAGCATCTAGAAATGTGAGGCAACAGCAGTCTTACAGCGATTACACTGTACGGTCACTAAAAGTCAATATTGACGAGAAAAATGAACCAGAACTAAATTGCAGCTTAAATTAGTTTTTTCTCATTTTGTAAAAAAATAAAATAAAATTGGACTTACGTAGCACTTGAGTTGTCAAATATGGCAATGTAAGAATAAGAAGCCGTGAAAAATCTTAAATGTTGTAGAAATTCTTTCTACATTCTCTTCCACTGATCTTTGACTTCTATATTGTCTCTAAAATATCACGACTATGTGTGATTTTTCCCTTCAAACCGTATGTTTTATAATACAGGCGGTGATATAGACATACAATTCGCTCTTCGATTACATTTTAACAATGCTTTATAGTACTCTGATAATTACTTTATCTAATTTTAAGATACATGGGAGACGCTGCACGATCACTCAAGGTTACAACTACGACGCGACGATTCAGTGGAAGTGCCGCCTGGTGAGGGTCTAAGGACCACTTGATGGTGTGGTAACCTTCGCCTATAAACACCTTGATATCCCCCAAAATATAGCACTCAGAGAAAACCACAGGAGGAAGGAAAGATACCTGCGTGTAACATTTGTTAATAAAATCAATAGGTAAAAAAGGAAGATGACATTAAAATACATAAATATTCTTTAGTATTCATATAGTTCATTGCAATATTTTTTTTGTTACACGCTGTTTTTTGTTGCTGTTCATCCCTGCAAGGATATGTAGATACCCAATCCAGTATTATTTCTGTTTTCTGACATAATTTGAGACATTGCGTGTTAAGAGGTAGAACTTAACGCTGCGCTTTGCTTTACAACATTATATAAACTTAACTAACAATTCGATGGTTTTATGTGGGGGTCGTTATGGCGCAGGGGAACAAGGGTGTGACTGTAACGCGACGGTTGTAGGCTCGATCCTCACTCAGGGAGAAAGGATTATAATTTTTTTTTATTTCTTCGCCCTGGCACTAAGGCAAAAGCCCGGCGTTGAATTCCAACACTAAATATATAATGCCTCGAAAAATTCCGTGGAAAGTGGGGAACAGAGTGTTTTAACTCTAGGTTTCCTCTGCCGACTACAGCTATATATATACTAATATCGAATTTACAGTCACTGCGCCATGACAGCCCCAGTCCACACATTTAAGAAATGTAAAGTAAAATTGTAATCAAAATATTAAGAAATTGATTACAAATCGAATTATATCAAATGCAAAAATAATAGCTTCATAATATACTATTACTGCATGTGCAGTTAGGACATGCTTTGCCAAACATCATTTCACAC
>DWGR01002073.1:0-14447 GCA_018247715.1 Heliconius burneyi
ACAATATTTAAAAATATCGGATAAACTGAATATGTTTTGAGAGATATTTTTTTCGTATAATATCTTTCGGCAGTTTATATTATCTTAATAGATATGGATATAATTGTATTACTATCTACTCGTAGTAGCTGTTAATAGAAATAGAAAAAGGATAGAGTACGTCGTGTTTGAAAGTACATGGCGGTCTAGCTTCTATAAAAAAGGTAACAGATTATTGTCACATGTATAATATTTAACAAAAGTAATTGTAAATATTTAATAAGTAAAAAAACAGCCTGCCCTTTTTCCTTATAGCATATACATTTTCCGCTCAATTTTCGAGACATTGCATGTTGAGAAGATACGATAAGATACGTAACATATTTTATGGTACGCGGTGTAATAAAAATAACTACGAATCGAACCCACAACACAATAACATTTACAGTTAGACAACCCACTACGCTAAGATGGAATTTACTAAGTGCTACGCTACTTAAATATTTAATAAGCATATAGATAACATAAATATAATAAATAAATTAATCAGCTTCACGCTGTATCTCGCACACAGCAGGCTAGGCACAGGGAACCTAGTGTAAAGACACTCCGTTCCCCACTTTCTGCCAAATTCTGGAGGCATAATTAAAAGATGTGATAAAAATAATCACGGGTAACAAATAGAGAAAAGTCATCGATGATCCTCTAGCACACTTAGTCAGAAAGTTTTCAGTGAGGACAAACTAAAAAAGTTTTGCTTCTAAAATAGCACGTGTACAGCCTCCTAAATCTCTGGACAAGTATTACTCAGTGTCAGCGTTCCCAATCCCTGAGTTTTTTAGATAATCTTTTGGAATATGTACTCGATGTAGAGAAAATTGGACAGTATTTTACTTTAAATAACATTTTCTTATTACAAAAAATATATCTTTAAAAATAACTGAAACGTTCCATCTAAATCAAGTAATGTGCATACATAGATATGAGTAAGTCGTTGTCATTAAAAAGTACCAAAAGAAAAGTATATGTAGTAACATTTTAGTGCAGGGGCAAGCGTGCGAATGTTTACGCGATGGTTGTGGGTTCGATTCTTAATCAGGGGACTGAAATATTCTCACAAATATATTAATTTCTTCACTCTGGTAACGTGGCAAAGCGCGGCGTTAAGTTTAGCTACCGATCACGCAATACTTCAAGATTTCAGCGGAAACTGGGAAACGGGTGTTGTAAGAGGTGTGGAAGTATTTTAATAGTCTTATCACTAAGCTCCCAGGTGCACTCTGCCTACTCTACTATGTGCGGGATACAGCGTGAAGCTGGGAACAAAATAAAAAAGCGATTTCATTCCATATATTCTTTAATTAAAAAAAAATGTTAATGATGATGACGATTTCGATATATTAAGTGTAATTATTAGGTTATAAATAATAATTTTTTTTTTTAAAATAAGTAGGTACGTCATTTTGATATCTATTCTTATAATAAAATCGTAAGAGGGTCGGTGTCTGTACTTGGAAGATATTTAGAAAAAATGTTTTTGGGGACCTTAAATGGTTTTTGGGGAATAACGTAATAAAACCCAAAAGAATGGTTTTTAAAATCTTTGTCTGTTTGTCCGTTTGTCTGTGCGTTTGTTTTCGCTAATCTCAGAATCGGCTTGACGAGTTTGAATTCGGTTTTCACTATTGGATTCTGGCAAGCTCCCGAAAACATCTAGGGTTTATTTTATTGTAACTGGTCCATAAATATAAAAGTATGTCTATTTAAAGTAGGTTTTTCGACAAAATTGCTATTCTAAAAGAGTTACTTTATATAAGTTTTTTGTAGGTATATTTCAAGCGGACCTAGCCGCACGGGCCCGCTAGTTTAAAACAGAATTCTATAATAAAGTGTCACAGCTACAAATTAAGCGCATACAAAACAAAAAAATAAATATGCAACACGCGTTGCAGGGTAATTAATGAGGCTTCCCTGGAATAAAATAAATCTGACAACAAATTGACATAGAAAGATTTCAATTTATTTTTCAATTTGAAATACAGTTAACGTTATAAAAATAAACAGTTTAACTTTTATTTTTTGAAAAGTGATATACATTTTTTTTACGGAATTCGTTAATAAATAATTTTAATTAAGCTTTTATTTTATAATTATTATACGTGACATTTTTGCTTACTACGGCAAAGCACGGCGTTGATTTCCGCCACTCAACACCACGCAAGGCCTCCAGAATTCGGCGGAAAGTTGGGAATGGTAGAGTCTAAATGGGACAGAAATGTCTTAACACTAGGTTTCAGGTTTCTCCTCTTGCTTTGTGCAGGAAGCAGGTTATAGCGTGAAAATAAAAAAAAACATAGTAAGATGTAGATTAAAACAAACTGCTAAAAATTTGTGTAAATTAAATTAATCTTAAAGTTCAAACAATATGTTAGGTAAGAGTTAATACGATGACGATTTTTTATATAATTTACATACAGATATGTTTTTAACCAATATTGTTAGGTTATAATTTGTCTTTAGTCATTTTATCAATATCGGTCACTTTATAGGGTTATCATTGTTTATTGAGATGGGCGTGTAATGGAAGCAGGTTGGTAGGCCAGATGGGTAATTACTAATTAGCAATTACTCACTCCGTTTAATAAAAAATATTTACTTATAAAAAACTCATTTCTACAACGGTAAGCATATATTTGTATATAAATTAACGAAGTGGTACATATAAGTAAAGTATCGTCTTGAAACTAATTGATCTAAGCGCAAACTAGTTTTTCTAAAAACGCATCCCTTACCTTTTAGATTTTCTTTCCTTTCCATTCTTTTAAATAAAATGTTTTGTGTACTTTTGTGTACATTGCTTCGGAGAGGCCACCACCTCTGCGATGCTAAACACCTAGGGGACAAGCTTCGACAGGTGAATAATTCCCTTTATTGAGAACAAGCTGCCAGCTTACTACCAGCGTTGTCAGAAGACCAAAAAGCCACCCACAGTAGAGAGACAGCCGGCACTTTTACCATATGTGAAGTGGGTTACATACAGGATTGGCAACATCTTAAGAAGAGCTTCCATAAAAACTAGATTCAAGTCTAACGAGAAAGTGAGCCAATTCTTGAGACCAGTTAAAAGTAATATTTCTTTACAATGTGCAGGTTTGCATATTTGAATACAACAAACTAGATAGTGACTGTGGCTTATCATACATAGGTCAAACTAAGAGAAGCATCGGTATTAGCGAGAAGGAACATATCTCCGATATCAAGAATGGGCATGTGTTGAAGCCAAATGTGTATGGGCATACTGTGGATAAACCCAGCCATTACATCAGGTTTGGTAAACCCCAAATTCTCACTAAGAAAAAAATGATATATTTCTAGAGTGATCCGTGGGTCTATTGAGATATAAAGACGTCATTATTTCAATAGAGACGAGGTTTGGAAACTTTCTACTACCTGTCACACACTCATAAAGTCTTACTACCGGCAGGTAGGTAGATATGGGAATAACAGAGGGCAAGATACCCAGGGCAGTACGCGAGGCAATTAAGGAATCGTTGGCGGTAATTTGACATTATAATTATGTCAACTGACAGACGTATGTCACTTTACTCTAACCGTGACAATGGACTAGAATAAAGTACCGCTTATATAGTTTAATTTTAAATCGTGAAACTCAAAGATCTTATTAAACAATATAAGCCTTAACATGGTCTTTTAACTGTCTTGATTCGTCAGACTTATTATATCGTTTATTTTGTTGTTATATTAATTTGTAATAAAAATTTCAAGAGAATTTTGTAGAGTATTAAATAGTCGCTGAAATCTGATATAATACTGTTACTAAAAGACTATTAGTAAATAATTTTCTCTAATAATGTTACACTAATTACAGCCTAGAGTGAGGCTAATTTTAAAACGACTTGTATTTATGAAAAAAAAAAGCATATACATTTTTATTCATCAATAAAAATTTAACGTTCAGTCTCTCTGGTTGAAACATCGAAAATTAGTTTGTTGTAGTAAATTAAGAAAAATACTTTAATCTATCAAAGTAAAATTTCGTACCAAGCAACTTATAGAAGAATGGTTGAATAAACAAAATTTTTAATTGCATCGTAAAATTTAAATTTCCTATCGTGAGCAGCGTTGTTGTGCTCACTCCAATTAATTTTATGCTTTAATTAAGCCATCGACGATATAACTTACACCTATTTTATTTGCTTATACTTGCTAGATTCATTATAGAAATTAAAATAAAGTGGAAAATATATGCCATATAAAACTACTAAACTCTTTTCTTCAATTTCTCGTTGTATCTTGTAGCCAGCATGTAGCAGGATAGATCGCGTTTAGTCTAGTTAGTGTTTAGACACTTTACTTTCCACTTTTAGCCAAATTTTGGAGGCATTTTATGTGAGATATAAAAATTTAAAATTTCCTCGAGTAGGATTTCAACCTACATCATATTGTGTTTTCAGCCACACGCTTTTGCTGTGTCACGAGTGACCTGTCACTGTTTCACCTTATTATTTAAAAGAACCGCACTGTTACCGCTACCATAATGATATTAGAATGATTTATTGTTAAGTACAATTTTTCTTTTCATATTTTTCTTACAAAAGATATTCTAAATTAACTGAAACGCCGGAGATATTCATTTGTTCCTGGGAACGTCACTTTGGAAACGAAGAACAATTATATCTACAATGTCTTGTCGTTTCAACGTCAGATTCGCTGAAATCTCACACTGAAACGGGAGATTACGTTTAATCTAAAGTGCCTTTTGCTCTGTGTTTTACTTTAAACGGACGTGCTCATGTTATTTGAACGTGTTCTTTCATTAACTATACTAGGCAGGTATATTGCACTCGTGACGCAGGGGCACAAGAATGCGATTGTTAACGCTACAGTTTGTGAATTCGATTCCCACTCGAGGAATTTAATTTTTTTAATTTGCTTACTCTGGTAACGAGTAAAACCTCGGCGTTCAGTGACGTGAAATTAAACAAAATTGAACCATATAAACATCCTTTATTTGTAATGTACTTACCTATCACTAAATTAGTTTCTTTTTGCATAATATAATAATTATAAAATTTACAAATAATGACGTAAAATAATAAATTAGAACAAAAGACAGAACTTTTACAAATGAATGTATAAGCTACAATAACTCGCACAGAGTCAGAAAAATCGAATGATGAAATGTATATAAAATGCAAACATTATTGGCTATAAACCAGATGATCTTTCAACCAAATTCCTATCCAAATGCCTTCTATATGACCTATTTTAAAAGCCTACTTTTATGAAAGGGTTTTGCATTTGGAACGATGACGCTCAGTAATACAAGACTTATGGATTTTGGGCTTTTCACAAAAAATACTGTTTTTAGGCCGTCATGGCACAGGGGCACAAGCGTGCGACTGTAATTACGACCTTAGTGGGGTCGATGCCCACTTGACATTGATTCACGCCGCCCGACATGTAATGCCTTCAAAATCGGGGGAAAGTGGGGAACGGAAGTGTAATGGGAAATGGAGTGTTTTACTACTAGGTTCCCAGGTCCTCCCTACCTAGGTAAATTAGTCCACTGTTACAGCGTGAACTAACAAAGTTATTTTTCAGCAACATTTCGTAAAAAAATAGATGAAAGCTTACAATTTGCTTTGCAAGTAAATCGAACGTGATTTGTAGATTATTTAACTGGAAAATTGAGTTTAACTTGTTTAAGGAATTTACGCTCTTTAGATATCCTATTTCTTGCGACTTTTGTTAAAAAGTGTATTATCAAACCAAAGGAATAGCTTTAAGAGTAGTTCAGAAGTTGTCGAGTCACATTTTATAAACTAATTAAAGTTACACTTTTGTATTCACCTGACGCTGAGTTTAAGTTAGATCGTATCTGAGATGGGCGTAAACTGTTGCTCTTTAAATTACCCTACAATATAATTTGATAGTAAAAAAATATCTGTTTGAAATAAAATATATACAAATTATATACAATTTTTCGCCATTATTATTTTTTACAAAATCAACATTTTCTTTTAAAATGAAACATAAATTTTACGTTTAATATTAAACATTTTTCCTCAAAGTAATTTGAGAGGAATTATTTCTTGAGTGGGAAAATGAATATTTTTATTGATTGGAACAAATAAAATATATTTAAGCATTTTCTTTTTTATTAATCCCATATATAAAAATATAATCCCAATACAATATCATTAATATTTCACCTTCGAGAACTTTGCTAAGAAACACCGATCGATCAGCAGCTCGAGCGTCGTCAGAGGAACCGGATTGTCCAAACGCTCTGATCCTGAGATCCTGATCAGTATATACTGAAGCAGGGAATGGATCGGAATCATCAGTTTTCGATAAGGCAAAGAAGATTAGAAGACATGAGGCGAAATTGAATATAAAGCTCAAGGTCACGCCACATAAAGAGTCTCTGTGGACATCGTCAGTCCCAAGTTGTGGACAGAAGTATACTAGAAGTACCTTTAAATTGTAGAAACTGATGATATTTTATTTTTTTAAAATTCATAGTGTTTATTTAAAAGAAAATATAATATCTATTGCATATATAAAATAAAATATTGTATACATCACAACTAAACACAATAAGTAAACATCACAACTAACATACGTATAAAACATATTAATAAAAAATTTGCAGGTTTAAAAGCAATTTCATTAAAACTTGCCAGTATCCGGCTCTCAGCATACTAGACGCAGGCTATCTGCTTAATGGTATGACGGGGTTACGAAACCGCGAACTGCTATCGAGTTCAAGTCATATTTGCATAAGCTATTTTTATACCATGTATTTTTTTCAGCAGGGTGTAAAGAAAAAACCTACTGGTTTCGGTTCTCCACCACCTATTCGAGATATTGTTTGTTGAGTGACGTAATTTAACACAGCTTATCAGATCAGCTTTTTTATCAGACTGGGAAATGAGATTGAACAAATAAACACTGCCGCAGTAAACATTGAACCTATTACCACTTTGTATTAAATTAGATATTTCATGCGCCATGGTGGTTTGGTTATATCATACCTGGTGTTTTACTCCAATCGCCCCAATATCTAAAAAAAAAAACAAAAGTTAAATTTAGAAATCAATTAGATAAACAAATAAAAAATAATTGCCGCCAAAATGAGGAAATTGAACGGGAAAATTTAAGCCGATTATGCTGATTCGTAGGTTGTTTCCTAAGAAGACTCACATTATCATAACAAATTATAATATAGAGAATTATACATTTTTCTTTCAATTTCGTAAGGACCTAATATTTATTTAGAGAAAATTATTTTTGTAAATTTATCACTTTTTTCATTTCGTCGTAGAGAAGTACAAGTATTTACTTGTCAGTTTGCTTTTTTTATTTAATAACTTTTTTACTTTAACCCTAATACCCTTTTTATATTGTGAGGTAGGCAGAAAAAAAAGTTAATTTGTTTTTTTTATCAGCTTTCGGGCCATCACGCCATATTAGCGGGAAGAGCTCGACTGAACGCGGACGGTTATTGCTGCCTAAATAAAAAAAGATAATATTTATTTATTAAGAATATCTTAATACTTAATTAGGCCCCATAATGTCGCCGATAACTAACAAAATCTCATATTTTAATAAAAGCAAAAGACATAAAGCAGAATATAAGCTCAAATTTAAGTTCCAAAAGGAAAGAATTCTTTATCTCGTAAAAATACACATAAAAATCAATGTAGAAACCGACCGAGCGTAATTTTTTATTTCCTCGAACGCTATCGGATCATTTTATATTCAGGCCAGGGAGAGATAAGGGATGATATTTACAGCCCCACACAAAGCTCAGCAATGAGGGAATTCATTCTTTGTTGTAAGGAATGGCAGGTGAACTGAAATGAACATTTCGATCGAATACTTTTCTGCCGGTATACACTAACATTGCGAAGACGCATAAGAAGATTGTTTTTCACCTTAGTGGTACAACTGAATTTGAGGCACACACTTGTTGGGTTCGATTTCCACTCGAAGAAATTTTTTTTTATTTGCTCCCATATTGAGGCAGAGCCCGGCGTTGATTTAAGCCATTAAATACGCAATGCCTCTAGAATTCGGCGGAAAGTGGAGAGCGGAGTGTCTTAATATCATGTTTTCTCTGCTTTTTCTGCTCTATATGAAGGATACAATGTGAAGCTAAAAAAATAGTACGCTTTTATAATCTAAAATTTAGCAATTTTTTTGTAGACGTTATTTCACAGAGATAAAAAATTAATATATTATTATATAGTTTACAAGATTTTTGTGTAAAAGCAGTTATTTTGCGTCCTTAACTGAATTTTCACAATTTTATTTTCTTATCAAGATGAAAACTTTAAATAACATATACGAGTATAAGGTATATGTATGTATATAACATATACGAGTGTAAGGTGTATGTATAAGGTACATGTTGTTGGTTGTATTGTAAGAAAAAAACCTAAGGCGATTTTCTCTTCTACTTAAGCTTTAGGTCTCTTAACTTTTACAATTTAAGGTTGAACTTAGTAAGGTGAGGCATAGAGCGTAGTTTTCACATTTTCTACAAGCATTTGTAAAATTTCAGGAATTTTTCCATTAAAACCTGACGATGCAACTTTTACCGACATACCGCATTATTATCCGCTTACCCTTATCCTGTAAGTGACATGAGACGTTTCGTTTATTTACTAGGGAATCAATAGTGATTTTTAATATTTTTCTCGTTGGGGCTGCTCTATTCAAAACATGTTCATTGAATATGAATAAATTTTGTAATATAATTTAACAATTATTAGGACCAGTCGTGGAGCAGCAAATACAACAGGTTGTGGATACCTTTCCCTCTCGAGGAAATTAAATATTAAATATTTTCATTTTCTGGCGCTGATGTCGAGGCAAAGCACAGTGTTGAGGTCCACCACTTAACACGCAATGCCTCCAGAATTCGACTAGGGTTCCTCTGCCTATCCTACTTGTGCATAAGAGTTTCATATGCTTATTAGAATTTTTTTTCGAATTTACTCAAATATAAACAATACTGTTTTAAAAGTGAAATTCAATAGAATGACTTTATTACAGTAATAAATACTTGTATAAAGTCCAGTACAGGATCACATTACACTCTCTCTCTACTCGTACAAACTCATACATTCAGAACGTGGACCAGCCATCGGCCACGCTAGCTCTAGCCGGAACAATTTGTCGCGGTCACGATTTGTGGATCTGCAACATTTCAATTACTGGATATCAATTAACTCTCCCTATAAAACAATCAATTAGATCGCTAGTTTATCTTCCTTTAATCAAATAAGATATATTAAGTGTTTTATATGTTTCTAAATTAGGTACTTCATAAATCAAAATATTTTTAGGTTCAAGCCGTGTTGGCTATGTGACTGTAACGTGACGGTTGTGGGTTCGATTCCCACTCGAGGAAGTGAAATATTTATTTTTTATGTTTCTATTTCATCGCTCTGGTGTCGAGGCAAAGCGCGGCGTTGAGTTCTGCCACTCAATACGCAATGCCTCCAGAATTTGGCAGAAAGTGGGGAACGGAGTGTCTTAACACTATGTTCTCCCTGTCTACCCTGCCGTGTGCGGTATAAAGCATGAAGTGAAGTGATTTTATAGGTTCAGTATTTTTTTAAACAAACACTATCTTTAATGAAACGTACATTACTTGAATAAAATTAATTGGACTTTTTTCGTATATTACGACAGTAGGGAACATAATAATAAGTAGTATTATTATATTAACGTTATACGTCGTATCTTGCATATAACAGCGTAAGGAAGGGGAACCTGGGCACATAGTGTTACGAAATTTCAATTCCTTTTGACAAGTTCGTTCCAATTAAAACACTTTCATAGCCATCGTTCCACCGAATTCTTACGCATTTCGCGGTGTGTGGCGCAACTTAACGCCGCGCTTTGCCTCGACACCAGTGTGACGAAATGATCATAATTTATTTAAATATACTAAGGTTAATAAGGATCATTGATCATGAGCCATCAATATTATTATTAATTTATAATTACATATACGAGTATGTGTTAATATATCCATACATTTATTCATAGATGAAGAAGTGTTCTTAATACTTTTAAACAGAAAATATATCAACATATATTTTGCATCAACTAAGTGACACCTATCACCATTGGAGCTATCGTCGTCTAAAGGTTACAATTACCCTCAGTAAGGTTACAATTAGCCCCAGTAAGTAGTTCGTGCTATATTAAAAAGGGTAAAGGCAAACGACTCGAAGCAACGGGTGGATTATCAATATGTCACAGAGGAAAAGCAATTTATTGCGGTCACGATTTGCGGCTACGTTATGTTTTGGTTACAGACAGTTGGGCGGACACGCACGCCCCTTACTCTTTTATTTTATTTCACTTTAAAAGGTTAATTATTTTTATCTACAAATGTTTTTTTTGTATAGAAATAAATATTACGTAAAATAGTACAGAAGATTAGAGACGTATTCGTCTGTAATCTTCTGTAATAATTATTTTATACTTACATTTTTCTAAGAAAACGTATAAATATGTTGCTTATATTTTTTATATTGCTCTAACATCAGACGTTTCCAAAAAAAAGGAAAAAATTACTTTGTCTAAGTGTGGAGTTGTTCCACGTTTTAAAATATTAAAAATAAGATCTTTCAAAATTTTCTCTATTATTTTACTTCTTCTTAAATAAGTTATATGATTAAGTTTTTGAAAGATTTGCTCACAAACACAATTTCAACAGTGTGCGAGAGTTTCTCCTTCGATGATGATGTGGTCACCCGGGATACATTAGCTAACATAAGTATTTACCTAAATTTGTTCGATTAACATTATTATTAATTTGCTCTTGATGTATTACTAAAATATTACTAACATTGAAGTGCAAAGTAAACGTAATAAAAAGAGAATATTATCTCTGAGTGTATTTTTTATTATAAGTAATAATGAATGTATGACTTTATATTATGTTAAAGCGATCACACGTTTCACAAGTTCTAAGCGTAATTACTAAACGACAAGCCAGCTGCTGTCGAAGCAGCAAAGCTGTATAGCCGCAGTTCGTAGAAAGTTCAACAGAAATGTTCAGCTTTACGCTGTACCCCACAGCAGGGTAGAAAGAGGAAACCTAGTGTTAAGACACTCCGTTCCCTACTTTTTGCCGAATTCTGGAGGCATTGCGTGTTGATTGGCAGGACTCGCGCTTTGCCTCGATACCAGACCGAAAAATGGAAATATAAACGTAAGTAAATATTCCATTTCCTCGAGTGGGGATCGAACCCACAACCGTTACAGTACACACGCTTATGTCGCTGCGCCACGACGGCTTCGTATTAATGTTAAATTCATACTTATTTAAATTCAATATCTGTCTACCCTGCGCCTGATGCTTAAAAAAAAATTAAAAACAGATATTTTTTGAGTTTTTTATTAACACATGTGAAATGTCAAAAATCAAATCACAACTTTGTTAGTCTAATTTCGAATTTAAAGCTTGAATTAATGTGCTCGTAAAAGACCAGTCTTGGTTGAACTATTTTATTTGCCAGCTAAGCCACGCTTGAAATATAATTTTAAGCTGTCTACATATTAGAGCTTAAATTAACGCTCTTACCAGTACAATAAACTTCGTGTAAAATATATTTTTTAGCAAACTACGTACCGTGATTTTAATTCGAATTATGAATATGTTAATTTCTAATGTATTTACTTTCTATTTTAACTTTATTTCTATGTATTTTTTAAATATTGTAATAAAATGAAATCAGCTTCACGCTGTATCCCGCATACAGCAGGGTAGGCAGAGGAAACCTGGTGTTCCACCACACTTCAAACTAACACTTCGCTTCCCACGCTCTGCCGAATTCTGGAGGTATTGCGTGTTGAGTGGCAGAACTCAACCGCTCGGCCGCGCTGTGCCTCGACACCAGAGTGAAGAAATGGAAATATAAACGTAATTAAATATTTCACTTTCTCGACTGGGGATCGAACCCACAACCGTCACGTTACAGTTACACCGCTGCACCACCACAGTCTCACCGATTTAATATTGTATTGATTTTAAATATCATTTTGTAAGTAATGATAATTACAAAATATAAATAATAATAGATTGATTTCAAGATATTTTAACGATGAAAAATATAAAATGGCTGCGATATTCTTATAAGACTCTCGTTGTCAAAGACCCAAAACAATCGAGCTGCGGGCGATGTTTTGATAAATTATACTTAACTTACGAAGCTTCGAAAAATTCTATCATTATACTCGTATATATACCAAACATATATACGTATATTTAATGTTTCTTGGTAATTAATTATTCTAAAAGTCTAATGACGTGATACCATTATTCTCGTGAACTTTTCCAATGTGGAAGTGGAATTTGACGAACTCGCTGAGAATTTAACTTTGAAGTAATAAATTAACGTCATAAAACATGCTTAGTAATGTGATGTTGGTGTTTTGCTTAATATTGTTAATGACAGCTTCACGCTGTATCCCGGACACAGAAGGGTAGGCAGAGGGAAGGGAGTGTTAACGCACTCCGTTCCCACTTTCTGTTGGAAGCTGGAGGCATTGCTTGTGATGTTGTCTTGTGTGTGCAGAATTCAACGCCGCGGCTTGTCTCGACACCAGAGCGAAGAAATGGAAATATAAATTTAAATAATTGGTAATTACATTAGATAGTACACTAATTAGACATTCTATTCTCTAATTTCCACCCCATTTTCGACATATTGTGTGGTGAAAATCAAGGCCGCGCATCATTTACCAGAGCAGGGCAATGCAATTTTTATTATGAAAATATCAAGTTTTTGTATAAAAAATAAATATATTTAAACAAATAGCTCAATTTTGTAGACTTTGCTTATAGCTGAACCACAACAAGAGAAAACTGTGGACCGAGGATTATATCGATTTAATATTCTACGGCTACATCCAAAAGATAGACCGCTCGAAGAGGGCTAGTCCGTTTATGTTACAATACGCATTAAAATTTTATATTCGATTTTCTTTTATTATAAATTTGTCTAATATATGAATGCTGGCTATTAAATGGTACAATATGTCTATTCTTTCTATATCGTACATTTTTAAGTAAAAATAATTGCTAAGCATTTTGTGAGGCTGTTTTGGTACTCATATTTGTTTGTTCCGTTTATATGGGAGGATGTTTGGCGGGGAATGTAAAGTGACAAGGCACTCAACTCTCCCTTCATAAAAATATACTGTAAACTGATTAAAACATGCTTTTTTAAATTAAATAGGAGAAGCGAAACCTTTATTATTGTAAATACATCCTAAACTACATAACCACGATGGTATACTTGGATTAAATCTTATACAAATTAAAAATAATTAATTACTGTGACAACGATGTTGCCTGTAGCCATTGTTCTGGGAAATAAGATTTATTATGGCAGAACGAACAAAATTGTCACTATCAAGCTTTTTCTATACACTGTTAGTAAATTCCTTTCTTTGTATAAATCTGAAATAATATGTACATTATTGTAATTAAAATATATATACATATATTTTAATATTATTTTTTATATAAAAATTTTTATTTGTTACAATTTGAATTGTTAATTTTGTAGACTATAGTCCATGTGTTTATTTTAATTTTAGATACTCGAAATAAAATTATAAGGATTTGCTTAATTCAGATTTTATATTACTTGGCTGAATTTTTAAATTCTACTGTGTTTAAAACTAAGCAGTTTTAAAAATTTTGTAAGTTTAAATTTAAAAATCTAATTCTCTCTGTATGGTTGGAAACGTTTGGTATGGTTGGTATCTTTAGGAAAAATGTTTAGTGAAAAAAGTTTAAGTTAAGAAAAAAGGAAAAAAGTTTAGTTTTCCTACATAGTAAATACATATTCATAGATACTGGTGCAAGCTGTATGAAAATTCTTTGCAACAGCGGACTGAAATAAAGAAGAAATATTACATGGAACTTCAGTATGTTTTGTTATGTTCTGCAATAAAATGATATCATTATAAATTTACAAATTGCCAATTTCCTTATTATAATACCAATTTGTCAACTTGTAGCAATAAAAAATAGAACTGTTTCATTAGGTATATGTTAAAAGTAGTATAAACACGATTGCAGGTAACGGGTAAAATTAATATTTTGAAAAAAAAAAAAACTTTGTATTAAGTAAAAGCGCTTAAAAATATTCCGCCGGCGTTGATTTCCGCAACTCATCACAATGCACTCAAAGTTAGGCGGAGAGTAGAGAACGTAAGTGTCTTAATGGAAACGGAAGGTCTTAACACTAAGTTCCCAGGTCCCCTCCACCTTACTTTCTGCGGGATATAGCGTGAAAAAATAAATAAATAGGAAACATATTTAATTTCCAACCAGTAACGTTCATCTTATTACCTTGTTACCTTTTAACATAACAATGGTATTTGAGGATATGCATTTAAAATGC
>DWGR01002074.1:0-14445 GCA_018247715.1 Heliconius burneyi
GCCAGTAAAGGCAAGCCAGAGGCGGGGGATAGATTACAATTCCCCTCCGGAGGACTCAGGTCCGTGGGGTCGCCACTCCCCAACAGCTCGCCACAAGCTGCCCTGCGGGTTTATTATTATTATTATACGCAATATAAAAATGATAAAGGTGTATTCAAGGAAGATTGACTTTTTTCATTAGATATATATACGAGTATGCCTTAAGTATATGAATACCTTTTGTATCTACCAGCAGGTTCAGGCCACTTACTCTTCAAAAGTACGGCTTTTTGGACTTGAAAATGTTTGCACATAGAAACTTACAATTAAGCTTTATACTGTTTCAGATATGAACGAAGACAATAAATATTAAATAATTCGTTCTTCAGTGGAAGCCAATGGAAATGAATTTGATCCCATCCATGTTTGCGCCATTGCGACACGACGAACTCAAATAAAATTTATATTATTTTTACCTTAGAATAATATTAAAATGTCTTATGTCTTTTACTACTGTTTGCAATTAGAGGAAGACGTAACAATTTAATTATGTTGGCATACTTATTTTATATATTTTTTTATGCAAAGATAAAATAGCTATTTGTCAGCTTGCCCCGTCCTCTACCTCCTTGGAAAAGTGAATGGTAAGAAAGGTAGGGGGACACCTCGGTTGACCTTCGAAAACACAGTATCAAAGATACTGGAGGAAGGTCAAGTAAAAAGCTTAAGGAACCCCGAAGGGCACGTATGCAGAGGTTGATGACCGTGGACGAGGCGAAAGAGGTATGTAGAAACCGTAGCGTTTGGCGCTCCGTCCTCTCTGACTACCCCGCTAGGGATAAGTGAAGCTTAGTAAAAATGAAATAGCGTATTCAAGGTGACATCAAGTCTTTAGTATTTTTTAACTAAAACGTCTTTTTTGTGGTTCAAATCGGCGGAAACACGATGAAGACCGGAACTTCTGAATATTTTAACGCAGACTTTTCACAACATTAATGTTGCGTATAATTAAACGATCGCAAGAACATTTTCTTTGATAAAATATACTCGATTGCTATTTCACTGCTTCACAAATTAAAGAATCATTTCGATATGATCTTATTACCATTTAAATGTCACTTTTTATGTCTGTTCTTGTAAATGTTCTCTTATAATGGCGTTGCTGTAATTTGTTTTAGCTTCACGCTATATCTCTGTGCTGCACATTAGAGGATCGTGTTAGTGATCAAAATTACGTGATAAAAAATACTGTCATCCAACTCTATTCGCTGTGGCGGATCTAGTGATATTTAGTTTTTTAATTTTCAATATATTTAAAACAAAATATAATTATTAATTTCATACAGTATGTATGTGATGCTTTTAGAATTAGATAGTAAGATATGAGTATGCATATGGGCTCCACACCTTTGTATGCCACAAAGGTGTGGAGCCCGATGATCCGTGCCCAAACCATAATAGTCTGGTGTCCACTCCAGAACTTTTACTAACAAAAAAATTGCCCCGAAAAAAAAAAACAACGTTTACACAGACATTTGTTCAAAAGTAAAGTTGAGGCTCCCCTCAGAAAATATCCCTAGATACGCTAATGTGAGTATAATAATCTGTTTACGTTAGACTTCCGAGCACAAGAGGACTGACTGTCGTAACTATGGACAAGCATACACACAATATGGTCCACAATTTCTTTCTGAAAGTAAGTCATATATTGATGATCGGTTTTTTTAATTAGCATATTTAAATTTTGGGAATAGTTGAAGTTTCATCAAAATCGGTTCAGCATTTCGGGAACGGACACAATATAATCTTTTAAATATACGTGTCCCAGTCCCCCTAGAGGTGAGAAAGCAGGTACCTATTATAATTTATTTAAATAAGGAAATAAAAACTGTTACTAAAAAATGGAAAAAAGAAACACTTAAATTTAGTTTTATAAAATGGAAAGTTAAATTATTTACAATATTCGTAAAGTAATACCTAAGCGAGTATCTTTAAGTGTTCTTATGCGTAACTTGAAATTATGTACTTTAAGTTTTGGTGAAGTATGACTAAGTAGTCCTTAATGATGCTTGATATATTTTAGACCCAAAGTTATATTTTCTAAGGATTGACATATAATATAAATTCTTAATATGAAATATTCAGTTGATAATAAATATAATGTGGGAGGCGATAATAGTGCCGTGGAGCAGTATTTCACTGGAAAGACAAGTGATTATAGGTTCGATCCCTGCAGAAGAGCAAGATTAAATTTTAATAATATTCATATTCCTCTCTAGTATGTAATTCCTCACTATCGCCTGGAAAGTGAACGACGTACAATGTTCTAGCAGTCTTCCAAGCTGTAGGCAGGAACACTGTAAGGGGGCACTGCTAAAAGCACTTCAGAAGCAAGATGTCTTCTTCAAGACGCAGTGGAACAAAGTCAGACTGTATGTACATGTGATGATCACATCTGGTAGACTAATTTAATTTAAGTCTCCAAGCTGAATCTGAATTGTATATGACTGGTGTTGCTGTAGCTTCATGAGATTTATTGTGCTGTTAAGTTCCACTAATAAGTCACTAAAGACACTGAATGTAATGAACGGAGTAATATCTCTCTAACATTAATGTTGGATCTCTCATATCAAAATTGATGAAAAAAAATACTTTACATGACTTATATTGTAACCGACCAACACTTATTAACCTTTTATAAATGAAACTGGAAACTGTGAATCTAAATCTAAATATAATTATCATACATTAGTGTAAAATAAGAGTGTATTACATGTCATATTACTCAAGCGTTAGCAAACTTATAATTTATTAAAGTGGTTTTTGTTTCTTTGAAAATATTTTTAAGTAACTGTAAATAATAAATGTAACTTGAAACTTTAACAGACATCCACCTGATGGTTTCAATATCTACATACGAATATATTATGTTATCTTTAAGTGTAGGTGGTTTTGTCAAATTTAGCAGTTTGCCCTAAATTTTGATAGAAGACACAACCTATTTTACGTTATTTAAAAAATCAGATCCGAATATTAAACATAAATAATAGAGTGATATAGTTTAAAGTAAACTACTAATAAAAGTATTCATTCCTATTCTTCACGCTGTATCCCGCACACAGCAGGGTAGGCAGGAGGAACCTAGTGTTAAGACACTCCGTTCCTCACTTTCTGCCGAATTCCGGAGGCATTGCGTGTTGAGTGGCAGAACTCAACGCCGCATTCGCCTATTCTTCATTTTTGATATTTTTCTATAGAAACTTTAAAATCAATATTCTCGTATATTTTCAGAAAAATACTAGCGGCAGACGGATGTTATTAGCACTGTCACACTTGTATCATATTCATTAGATATTCTTGCAAATATTCCAACAGCTTGTAAATATATTACTTCTAGTATCACTTAACAACATCATTTTAAAATCTTGATTTTGTGAATGTAAACTTTCTTTAGTTAAGATTTTTTTATTTATATGTCTATTTGACTGTATATTATTATAATGGGTGCCGAGCAGAGTGAATAAATGATAATAACATAGCCCATCCCATTTGAGGAAATGAAATATTATTAATTATTTCATTCCCTCAAATGGGAATCGAACCTAGAACCTGTCGCGTTTACAGTTACATTTTGTACCCCTGCACCACAACTGGCTTTCTTGACCTTATTCAATTTAAAATGATCCCTTTGAAACACTTACAAAATACAAATACTTACAAAATACACTTACAAAATAAAAATATAGTACAAAAATTATGATAGTTCTAGGCCCTTTAATAAATAATTAATTATTTTCAATACTTAAAATAAAAAAACCCCTACTGACGTAACAGAAAGACACCAAGAATAGATGAATGTCGTTGCAAATATTTGCAAACGTTGACCGCATTGTCTCTCAGTGAGCGTAACCAAGATTGATTCTATTTGAACTTTGAATAAATATAAATCTGAATCAGGAACCTTTATTATCTACAATATATTAATTGTAATTTTTAACACAAGAATAACATCTGATTTTTAATTATCTTTATTATTTATCTTCATGTGCCTTATGTTTGAGGTTGTTTGCTGAGGATGCTGAATTTTTATTTTCTATGAGTCCTAACGTTTCTAAGCTCACTAAAACTAATAGCTCTTGAAATTTCAATATGAAACATATTATAAGCGGTATCAGGGTGTTGCTATAAAATGCCTGACTGCACACTAATGGTGGCAAGTTCGATTTCCACAAAGAAATACTTGTTAGCTCCTATGGCATGGTGGTCAAAGCGCGGTGCTATTAGAATGAATATTAAAGAAAAAGACGGACTGATTTTACACTTTACCATGTTCGTCTTCTCTACAAAATGCATGAGATACCCGAAAATAAATAAGAGAAAAATCCAATAATAAACCAAGTTTTCAGTATGGTAATATGATATGGTAATAAATTATATAAGCCATTTAATATTGTTCTCGTGTTAGAACACCTGCTACATCAGGTACAGCATCCGCACGCTATAGTTACGTAGTTATATGTGTATGGTACACACATACACTCTTGTCTGCAAGTCTGATTCACTTAATTATTCAAATGTCTGTTACATTGCATCTGAGGTGGCTCAAGCTATTGATTTGTTATATATAATTCATTTTAGCTAATATGTTTATGTTAATATAGATGAATTATAATTTATGTACATACTTACTTCTATGAATCATTATTTACTTTTATGTTTTTTTGTTATATTTAAGAAAAAATCTGCAGTATTCGGTTCTGCATTTTTTCTCAAGCATTCGTTTTGTGTTGAGTTCGTCGTTGATAATTACCAAACAGGAATTATTAAATTATAGTATGACATCCGTAACACTTGTTAATGACAACACTAATTCTTAACTCCATTTTAAAAATATTTTTTTCTACGTCACTTTCAAATTTTGCATCAATATGCAATTGGAATACGACCGGACAATCACAGGTTAGTTTTCCGTAGAGCCAATTATAAACATCACGTAGACAAAATCTCTGATAGAACTTGGTTTAAATTAAATGCTGATTATTATTCTAGTTGATAAACTATAAGATGGACCAAGTAAATGGAATGACATAAAAGTCATTTGGCTTCATATTTTATTTCCAACTTTATATCCTTCGACGATGCACGAACGTCAAAGTTTACAACTTTTGACAAAATGAAAATATAAATCGATTTTCCACAAGACAATAAATTCAATGGCTAACATTATTTTAGTGTGGAATTATCGAACTATGCGATTCTTACTTTCAGCCTGATTTTCGAGATATTGCTTTTTGAGTAGAGGAACTCAACGCTGCGTTATTGTGTCTGGACTGTGAAATGAAAATTATTTACAGATAATCTTTCCCAAGAGTGGGAATCGAAGCTACAAGCTCACAACCGTCGTGATTACAGATATACACTGCCACTGCATCATGACGAGACAAGTAGTTCCGCCCTCAACAATGCCTCGAGAATTCGGCGGAAAGCGGGGAACGGAGTGTCTTAACACCAGATTCCCTCTCCTGCTGTATATACAGCGTGAAGCTGATTTAATTTAATTTCTTTTTAATGACTGAAATACATTCTTTAAGACATTGTCGTTGAGATAGCCTTATAAAATTTTCTGAAATTACTCACTCACTCGTAAGTTTATTAAAATCTTACTTTCTAAGAAAATTATTTTGTAAACTTAAATATATATTCTTTCTTTATTTTAATTGCTTTCGTCATTTTCTTTAAATATTTTTCATATATAATGTTCGTTATTTAATTTATCTTAAAGTTATTTTTGGATACAAATAATCAACAATAATAAGAGCGCGTTAAAGCCCTCGAGATATATGTTATAGTACATTTAAAGAAATTAATATTAAAATATTTATCAAAAAGATATTAAAGATACAATTTAATACAAAATGTGAAAATGAAACAGAAGTGAAATTGTTCTACTGGGATTTTTTCTAAATAAAATAAAATAATATATATAGTATAGCATAAAGATCACAGATATGTTAAGTGGTGTGGTCGTCCAACATTGAATGATATTAATATGAATGTGAATTTTACATCATTTTCATAAGTTTAACCGTAAGTGCTATGGTTGTCGGTTCGATTTCCTGGCCTATTTTCATTTTCACGCATTGCCGAGACAAAACGCGGTATTGAATACCCATAGATTATACTTATATTTGAGGCCGGCACGAGGATGTGACTGTAACGCTACGGTTGTGGGTTCGATCCCCACTCGAGGAAGTAAAATATTTATTTACGTTAAAATTTCGAGAGAGAGGAATTATAGAGGCAGGGTAGTGTGAAAATACTTTGCTTTCCATTAAGCACATACTTTTCGGGTGCGCGCGTGTTGAGTGTCGAAACTCAAATCCACGCTTTGTATACCAGAGCGCTGAAATAAATGAAATACAATCCCCCCGAGAGGGGATAAAAACCCAAACCAATGCGCTTACCCTCAAATGACGACACACAGCGCCACGATGACCTTTAAATTATTAAAATAAAATAACACATCAAATTGTAGCTTTGTAATTGAATCCATTTAAGTGGATAACAATTTTGTCTTTATAAGTGTCCTGAAGACTCTCGGGTTCGAGTTCCTCTCAAAACTAATATAGACCTTTTCTTTATTATCTCATTTAAAGTAAACAAAGCTGGCAAAATTAATGAATAGTGATTAAAATAATCTTAGATTAAAATAGTAATTACATTTAATTAAAATATAAATTATTTAGCTAAATTGCTTAGCATTCAAAGTATTTTTACAGCTTCACGCTGTATCCCGCACAAGGCAGATTTGGCAGAGGGACCCTAGTGTTAAGACACGCCGTTTCCCACTATCTGTCGAATTCTCGCGGTATTGTGTGTTGATTGGGAGAACTCAACGCGGCGCTTTGCCTCGACACCAGCGAAAAGAAATGGGAATATAAATTTAAATAAATATTTGATTTTCTTGAGTGGGAATCGAACACACAACCAGTCACTGGGCCCCTGCGCCACGACGAATTTAATATTTGTAACATGTTGTACCTACATATATGTACATTGTAAATAAGGTGTTATTGATTTTTTAAAGACATTTTCACCTTCACGTTGTATATAGCGTACTTTTAGCAGGATAGGGTGAGAAGAACTAGTGTTAAGATAGTTCTCTCTCTGATCTAATTTTTCCCTTATTTATGAAACATTCGTGTTGTATGGCGGAACTCAACGCCACGATTCATGTTGTTTATCAGAGCAACAAATGAATTATGTTGTTTATCAGAGCAAAATATTACATTTCTCCGAGTCTTAATCGAATCAATGTGCATAGGGAACCTGGGAGTGTCAAGACTCTCCATTCCCATTAGATACTTTCGTTTCCCACTTTCGTACACTTGTGCCTGCATAACGACTGGTCTCACATATTATTTTATGACAATATTCGTTAAATCAACAAATAATGTCACCTAGATCATCTAACAAATTAGTATTTTCAATTTATATGTTCAATTTTTTTTATGTGGCATTATATATGGAACAATACTTTTATAATGTTTCCCAATTTTATAATAAGTTTGTATTTCAACAATAATCACTGTGCGAATAAAATAAATGTAAAATATATTTTCATAAACCCGTATACCGCTACCAGTCACACATATACGATTTGAACATGAATTATTATTGACCGAACGAAATATTCAATGAACCGAAAATGAGAGAAATGACCAAAAATTACACTTGAAGTACAATATATCTAAATGTAAGAGAATTTTATTCGTGTAAAGATGGAAAGTGTTCATTTAAATAAATGTGCAAAAGATAGGACGGGTTTTTCTGAGTGGAGAGCATTAGCGGTCGTAATCAGATACACGTGGACGATGATTTATGTTTATTGAAATCTATTCTTTCCAAAGTGTGTGTGGTAAATGTGATTTTTAAAACTTATATTTATGGATCTTCTATATCCTACGGTGTAGATAAAGATCATAGTAATATTTTGTTACTTTTATAACTTAGTCCCGCTTAAAGCCCGTTTTACACATAATTTTATATATAACCCAACCACCTCAAAAGCTGGCAACGCACTTAGTTGCTCCTCTGGTGTTATGCAGTGTCGTGGGCGGCGGTGATCACTTACTATCAGGTGACCCGTACGCTCGGGTGCCATGCTTTTTCCATAAAAAAAAAAAAAAAAAAAAAAAAAGTAACTGGTAGTGCTTAGACGTAACGTATTCCATTTAAATAAAATAAATTTATATTTACACCAACAAAAATTAAAATAAAATCAGTTTCACGCGGCATCTCGCACACAGCAGGGTAGGCAGAGGGAACCTAATGTTAAGACACTCCGTTCCTCACTTTCTGCTGCACTCTAGAGGCATTGCGTGTTGAGTGGTAGAACTCAACGCCGCGCTTTGCCTCGACATCAGATTGAGGGAATGGAAACAAATTTAAATAAATATTTCATCTCCTCTTTCGGGGATCGAACCTACAACCAGTCGATTTTAATTATTCCGTTCCACTCCCTAAAACTGAGTTAGTTGATTTCAACTCAGTCGCGCTCAGTCCATTCCGCCCGACTATGTATTAGTGGAAATATAAGTATGTTTACTATTGCACGTTCACCGTAGTCCTTAATGGGGCTGCTCGCGATGGCGACCGGGCATAAGTCCCATCCCATAAGAAATAAACTCGCTTAGTTCTAGGAAGCATATCAAAGTAATTTTAAAATAGTTCGTTTTGCCTAGCCTTTACTCGCTCGTCTCTTTTTCGCGGTGGATACGGTGTTTTATAGCAAGGCAAATAGAGAGAGTCATTCCGCTTTCCGCTTTTCGTCCGAATTCAAGACAGAATGTTAATTCAACGCCGCATAATAAATATGTCAATATGTTATTAATATATATCTAGAAATTATAAAAAAGGGGAAAATCAAATTTGTGTTTCTCGTTTGTTTAAACACGACAATCTTAATGAATGATGGCCTACATCCCATACATTTCCTTATGACGCAATAAAATCCACATACTTATTACTTTCATAACTTACTGACCTTATTTGTTTTAATTAAACATTAACGATAACTTGATATTAAAATTAAAAATAAATATATTATTTCATGTGTGACGTGGCGGAGGGGCACAAGGGTGTGACTGTAACACGATGGTTGTGGGTTCACCCAAGGGAATTAGTTATCATTTGTAAATAATTTCATATATTTCGGCGTTGAGTTCCTTCACTCAACACGCAATGTCTCTGAAAAATTCGGAGGAATGTGAGGAACGGAGTGTCTTAATACTAGATTCTCTCTCTCTATCTATACTATTGTGAGCGGGCTACATCGTGAAGGTCATTTTTGATTTATTTTTTAATTTAATATGCAGGAATGTTCGATCCTTTTTTAACTTCAGCTATATTCATTTAGCAGATTTTAGATCGTCGTCGGTAAACTTAATAAGTCAAGCGATGTTACAATATTGACTGTTCGTAGCTTTAAAAGAGCTTATAATTTTTAGACAACCAAGCGAAATTTAAATATATTTAAGGAATTAACTACTTATCTTGTGCTGTTGTATCTTGCACACAGCAAGGTAGGTAGAGGGAACCTAGTGTTAAGACACTCCGTTTCCGATTTTTCGCAGAATTATGGGGGCATTGCGTGTTGTGAGGCGGAACGGAACGCCTCTTTTTGCTTTGACCCCAGAGCGAAGAAATGAAAATGCTCATCTTTTACAGTGGGAATCGAACCCATAACTTGTCGCGCTTACGGTCAGGTAAGGTAAGGTATTTTTTGCATGGGGTGTAAATCAATAGTGTTTTCTTATTCACTATCGCACAAAGTAATTCTCGTACGTAACTAATAGCTAATTGAATATTTAAACAGACAAATAGTCCCTGTCAGAATGACTAATTAAACACACAAGAAACTGCATATATACAAATACGAATTAAGTGTATATTTGAAAGGCCTAATATGGAATAAGTTATACTTATTTCTTCTATTAATGTATATTGTGAGGCCAATCATGGCGGAGAGGCCCAAGTGTGTGACTGTGTGAGTTTTCTATCCATACTTCTTCTCATTTTCATTTTTACATAAGTCAAAATAAAGTAAACGTTACAACTGTACACGTGATGGCTGAGGCTTTGAAAACGGGATTTTTTGCACTTACCTTTCCTGCTGCATATATAAAAATGATCTCAAATATACTATGTTTGTGCCATTTTGGTACAATTACTGTTTAATACCAACTTAATCATTTGATTATAAATCTTTTGTAATTTTTTTTCTACATGAGCTTCAAAGTTGAAAGTCCAAACGAAAGTTGTGAAACAACCATATCGAACGTTTCTGCTGACGAGATGAGGACGTACTCGTATAGTTTAATTGGCTGGCGCGATAGGCAGTGTGTTCCAAGAGGAATGGATATACTCGTATGTATAATATCTGACAATTTTTATATGTAGGTATCCTGTAATTGTTATAGTTCTCTATTACTGTAATTGTTGAAGATATTCTTTTAATAGTATTCTGTTATTATAATTGTTGAAGATCTTTTTTTAAATAAAAAAAAAACTAAACATTTATTCATTTTTAATTGAGTCGTAATTGTTCATCCTATTACTGTCAACATAACGATTCCTCTTTATAACGTAATTTTAAAAGTACTTATTTAAAGTGTCGTCGTTGAGCGATGTTCAAAGATCTAATGTTGCTTATTTCTATATAGTTAAATTAATAAAAATAATCCATTTACATAAACTGTGGGCTTAATTCCCACTCGGGGGAATAAATAAAAATTATTTTCATTGTCTCGTTCTGGTAACGAGGCAAAGCGCGATGAGCTCTGCTACTCAGCCTGCCCGAGGATTTGAAGGTGGAACAAAATATCTTAACTCTAGGTTCCCAATTTCCCTATACTTACTGTTTTGTTTATGATAAAGAGTAAAGCTAAAAAAATCGTACTTCAAAAACAGTCATGCGAAATATAAATAATAGTGGTTTCTAAAATGATTAAATTTGGTTTTTACAAGACAAGTCAACTTAAAAAGTAGCTAAGTATATTTAAAAACCCCACGTAATGTAGAATCCTTAAGTTTAACTTTACAAAATGAGACGAACGAATTTGTCTTGAAATGCTGAAACTCTCTCATTCACATGGGTGGTGAGCCGTCACTGATTACAAAGCTAAGTGTAAGGAAGTTGGAGTAAGGGCTTTATATTGAGACGCCTCGGTTTTTTATTCAATTTCACGGTTATTTCCTCGAGTTACGCTTTGTTGACTTCTGCCACACAAAACGCTTAATACATTTCTTCTTATACATGTGTTTGTACTCGTATGTCTCAATACTAAAGAATCAAACATTTCTTAAATGTCCTTATACGGTGGTAATATATCATTATTGAAATTACGCCTCTTCAGGTACATTATATTTCTATAAGTATTGAAATCGCTCTTGTATTTTAATAGATTATATATTTTTCATACGCAATACATTTTAACAGATTAATTCGGGAGTAGCAAGTACTTAATGTGTCCTGATACTTTATTAAATTGTTATGAGAAATATATGTCTTAAATTATATTTTATGTATATAAAATCAAAATAAATTGTTATCAATATAGATGTTACCTTAAGAGGCCACTAGGGCCACTAGGACTAAGTAAAGCACAGTAGTAAAGTAAGAGGTCGATTACGTTTTGTAGACTCGTTATGTATTACGAATTACGGGTTAGATATAATGCATCATAGAATACGGATTATAGATAACAGATTAAAAATTGAGGACTAAGGATTGAGGATCGAGGATCGTAGACCGAGGATTGAGGATTCGGGAGGCTTAAGAGAGTCGTATTATGAATTGCGGATTACTGATTGAAAAAATTAAGGTAAAATAGTTAAAAGAATTAAAAAATCATATACTCGTAAAGTCATAGATGGGCTACATTTGGTAAAAAAACATACAAGATATTTAAGCTCAACATAATAATTTTAGTTCAAATGTCTTTATATAAAACAATGTGACCTCTTACTGATTTGACACAACGAGAGCGTCTTCCCCAATCATAAAATCAAATAACGCGTTGAGTAAATATAACAAACCAACGTCGCTGGAGGTGAGCGCAGCAAATACTTGTATTTATTTTTCACGATAGTGTTTGCCACCTGACAATATATGTGGAACTTTATTTCATTTAACTTTTAAAGTATAAATTTAAACACGTTAGGTCTTAGTTTCTGAGTTTACATGTTTTTTTCCTGTTTCCATAAGAATTTCAATGAATTCTTTCTTAGCGCTTCCCTATATCTCCTAGCCTTACCTACGTGCTAAATTAAAAAAATATAAACGAGGACTCATTTCTTAAAAATATATATCTTGTTTTAAATTTTAGGTCAAAAGTTTTACATATTATTTTAAGTGTTGCTGCTCATATATTTAATTAAATATTTTTAAAGTAATTCTTGAAAAAACTAAACATGGAGAAAAAGGATGCAATATTTTTTTAATAAATTTATATAATTAAAATTTTAAATAGCCATATCAGTTTTTATCGGCTGCGTCTCGTCTTCTACGTTGTCCTCATGGCGAACCTAGTGTTAAGACACTCTGTATCCCATTTTTTCCTCAATTTTCGAGATATTGCTTGTCAAGAGGTGAAACTCAACTCTACGCTCTGTCTTGTTACCAGAGCGAGGAAAAGAAAAGAATTCGTTTCCCTGAGTGAAAATGGAACCCAAATTCGTCGCATTTACAGCCAAAGGCATCTGTAGCCTCTACACCACGACGGTGTCTTGCCGAATTTACTTAATATTTAAATAATCAACACTACGTACTCAAGAATTCGGTTTAACAGGAAATTTGACCCACTTTATTGAGGGATGTTTGCGTTCGTGATTTATTCACCGTTGGTAAATATGAGTTCGAGGACATAGGGTTGACACGATTTAGAACTAGGAAATTCTTAAGGTTCAAATATTAATAACAAGAGAAATATTATGTTGTATGAATGACGAAAAGACAGTTCACTTTCTATGTAAACTACTAGATATCATTTGTTTTAACTTGAAAATAAGAAAAGTAAGAACGTATGGCTTAATTGGCGACCAGTGCTTGGATAGGTTACAAGTTCGAGTCTAGCTATGTTCAATTTTTTATACGTTTACTAAAGTATTTTTAAATAAATTTTGTATGGAATATAGGTAATTTGGCATAATATGAAACAAAAATATTATCATCCTTAAAATACTTTTTGATATCAACAAGTACCTATTACTTACAGATTTTATTTGACTCACTCCACTTACACACATTCAAAACTAATGAATACGTTTGACGACTCTTTCTTAGTAAAGAATCTAGAATCCTAAGAGTTAATAATTTTTCTCGCTTATTAAACATAAATAACCTATCCTTTAAGGCAGTTATCGCGCAGAGGCAAAAGCGCGCGACTGTACGCGCGACTGGTTGTGGATTCGATTCGTACTCGAGGAAATAAAATATAAAATATTTTTATTTTCTCTCTCTCTGATAATTGCTGGCAGCGTGGCGTTGAGTTCCGCTGTTCAACAAGCAAAGCATCAGGAATTCGGTGGAAAGTGCGAAATGGAAGTGTCGTAATGGGAACGAAATGTCTTAACATAAGGTTCCCAGGTTCCCTCTGTCTACTCTGCTATAAGTGAGAAATTAAAAAAAAATACGCTGCTTGCTCATTCTTAAATTAAAGAATCTTGAAAATCGAAGAGTTAATTATCTTTCGCGATTATTAAACATATAACCTAACTTTGGTACGTTCATACTAAAACACTTACTTTGTCTCTCAGAGTGGAGTACAGCCAATAATTGTTCTTCTCGAAATTGTGTTGTATAATTAATGCTAGCTTTGTCTTGAAGTCCCTCTTCGCTTAGTATTCAAGTGTCTTAGAACTTGGTTAAGAGATTAATCAATTACAGTTTAGGAGAATTAATCGAGTTTCAAAAGAATGTTTGCGTTGTCAAGAAGTTATTATTGTGTTAATGTATTAGGTAAATCTGTTTACCGAAGTTTGAACGAAGGATATTAATTGCCTTGCGTTCAATATCATTCAATATACATATGCATATAGACGAGTAGAAATGCAGAGTCAACAAGAGTTAACACACTCCCTTCTATGATTTCCATCTGAATTCTTTTTCGCTTGTAAACGGGAAATGACAATAATCCGATCCTCTGACTTTGGATCCAACAGCCAACTATCGCATTTACAGGCCAACACTGTTCCACTGCGCATATTTCTATAGTAGTTATTACTAAACACAAGATAAGACAAGATATGGTTTTAACATTTTTTTAAATGTTATTCGCCACTTAGGGAAGAAAGATACTTATTTAGAAAACGTATAAAAATTTTAACTTACCGGGATTTCGAACTGCACTTCTTGGAAACCACCAGGACATACGTATATACTACATATTATTAACATGTCAGGAG